>SKCR01008892.1:0-135145 GCA_019454045.1 Zanthoxylum bungeanum | reverse complement strand
CTATCCAGAGCGAAGCTGTTTCCCGTACCATCGGTGAAACACGACCTCCTATCGCACTTGCATAAGTATCCATACTTATATATATGAGAACTATGTCATTGTGCCCTCACAACGCACACAAGTGCAATACTAGCCGATTCCGCATTATCGATGTCCAGTCTCGATAATACTCCGGCTAGAGATATTTAATGATTAAACTTCGTTGGGACTGATACTGTCTCATATCATTCTCAGTCCAGGAACTAATCATAGAGACCTCTCTTCATTTATATATATCTATGGTGATCTAATCACAAATGATGAGAGTGCAATTTCCTTGTCACAATATTAATTTGCTACAACAACACAATAATCTGTGCAAATAGTGACGCTATGGGTCATTTTGTCCAACAGCTTACAACATCCTGACGATTTTGTATAACCGACAAACAAGGTTTGCGGGTTATTCGATCCATGTTTGGATTGAAACAAGCATAAAGTTCTTGGAACTGACGTTTTGAAATAATCATAATGGTTTATGATTTGACTCAAAACGAAATAATTCTTGTGTATATAAGGAGGTTAGTGGGAGGGCACTGACAATGAAATTCCCATAAAGCAATTGATGAAAGCTTGGCTTTCATAGATATTCTTTCATAGAATTCTCCGTAGAATTCTGGGGAGTAACAACCTTTATTCAAGGAATAAGGATCTACAAGGATAGATTTGGAGTTGTTAACACTCTCTGGGAAATTGTACATTTAAAATGTACTTGATATGGTGTCTCATACGATTTGAGCATATGGAGTCACAATCGGGTCAATCCAAGTGATAGTCATTGGATTGAAGTTAAGGACATCTATTAGTATCTTAGAGAACTAAGATGCTGTCTTAAATAATGGAGCAGGAGAACTTGAAGTGACTAGGATCACTGCTGCAAGTTTCCAAACCGGTAAATACTACGGTACTATAAAGTTTGAATAACGGGACAGTGATATGGAAATCTTCCGAGCAAGATAACTGTTGCCGAATAAACAACAAATGCGGATTATTGCTGCAGCTGAGGCAGCAATAGAAGCCATTTGGATCAAAATAAATCTAATTAGATTAGATATAATTCTTTTAGCAGCTGAGCTAGGCGTCAGCACAGGCTAAGGAATTAAAGGTCTCATCGACGATCCAGATATATACTTCTATATCATCTGATTCGTTTGGATCATACATCGTGGCGATGTGATGATCGTGTAAATCGCGTAAGACGATAATTAAAAAAATCCGCTGACGAAAACCATTCCTCAGTAATTTGAGTGAACCGTACATAGTTCGAGTGTGGGACACTTGAGTGACTGGCTATGTGCCAAGTGGGAGATTGTTGGACAAAATGACCCATAGTGTCACTATTTGCACAAATCATTGTGTTGTTGTAGCAAATTAACTATGTGACAAGCAAATTGCACTCTCATCATTTGTGATTAGATCACCATAGATATATAAATGAAGAGAGGTCCATATGATTATATCCTGGATTGAGAATGATATGAGACAATATCAGTCCCCGAAGGATTAATCATTAAATATCCCTAGCCGGAGTATTATCGAGACTGGACATCGATAATGCGGAATAGGCTAGTATTGCACTTGTGCGCGTTGTGAGGGCACAACGGCATAGTTCTCATATATATAAGTATTGGATACTTATGCAAGTGCGATAGGAGGCTGTGTTTCACCGATGGTACGGGAAACAGCTTCGCTCTGGATAGACCCTTCGGAATCCCATTGGTATTATGACTATGTGTCTATGGGAGGCCGAAATCAAGGTAGGTGTGTATAGTCTTAACCTGAGACTTGCATCGCTAATACTTACGATAATCGATAGACTTTGGTCTTGGTGGTACAGGGCTTTAACCGGTTCTGCGTACACCACTTCTGGGTTTATCAGAGAGTCGTAGTGTATTGGGTGTGATGTCAAGACGGAAGTATCATTTCAGTCATAGTGGAGATGATGTCACGCAGGATACGGTATTAGTGCTCTTAAGTGTTGCGCAACCATCGGGATGTTATGACTAGGTCTTGCATATCCGATTATAGAGACTAGTTACCAGACATCCGACATGTGCTTCGGACGGGGCAGACACTTATCCAGCCCCAGCCCTAGCACGTGACTATCCGATACTGGGCGATATGCACAATACTACGGTATACTACGCTTGATACAGATCTATATATTCCTGTAAGAATATTTCTGGAGAATTGGGTAGGCATGGCGCTTTGCTAGAAGCCAACCTTGTCTTGTAAATCGGTATAAACGTAGTACGTGATACTTACGTGTTCGGATAGTCCGACGACCGTATTTACTGCCAACATATCCGGAGATCTCATGGGTCGGTTCCTGAAGATTCACCGATGACGTATGACTCGCACTTTAATTAATTTGGATTAATTCGATGAGAGAGAAAATTAATCTGGGATTAATTACGAAGATATTTTATCTCGGATAAAATATCGTTAAAGAGAGAGAACGATTAATTTGGAATTAATCGATAAATTAATATATTCGATATATTATAACGAAATTAGATTTCGACGCAGAATTGAAATTAGATTTTAATTCGGGCGAACGAATTAATTTAGAATTAATTCGTTAGCGACGTGAATAGTGATTTCGCTAGGCGTGATCATTTAATTACGACGCAACGGAAAATTCGATAATTTGGAATTAGCGAACCCGAGCCCGGGATTGTGTGCGAGCACATTCGCATTTTGA
Organism: Zanthoxylum bungeanum; assembly: GCA_019454045.1. Taxonomy (NCBI): domain Eukaryota; kingdom Viridiplantae; phylum Streptophyta; class Magnoliopsida; order Sapindales; family Rutaceae; genus Zanthoxylum; species Zanthoxylum bungeanum. The sequence goes on along the minus strand of SKCR01008892.1, from coordinate 132,402 downwards.
ATTCGAGTGCGGCACGCAAGTCAAATCAAGCGTCAAATCACAAGTCACATCAAGCGTCAAATCACATGTCACATCAAGCGTCAAATCACATGTCACTTTGAGTGATGTGACATTTGAGTGATTGATGTGAGTTGATGTGAGATGAAAGGAAGCATTAAATGCTTTGCTTTTTGAAATTGAAAATGGTAAATGACTTATTTAATTTTTGGAAAATATAAATAAACTTTTTACATTTTTTCTTTTTCTAATTCATTCTCTCTCTCTCTTTTTTTACGGTTTCTTGTGAAAACCCTTTTCCCTCTCTTTTCTTCTTCTTCTCCTTCACGGTTTGGAACCGTTTCATCTTCTCAAAATTTCTGGTTTGACCGAATAAAAGGGAAGTAAGGAAGAAGACTTAGTGCTAGCACACCATGAGTGATACAAAGGTGATAGGGAAGTGAGTTCGTGAGCTTGGAAGCTTGAAGCTTGGAGCTTCAATGGTGTCTCTCATGGCCGAACCTTGGAGAAGCCGAACCAGTCACCACCGTGCAGCCCCTCACATTCGCAGCTCACTGCCGAGCAAGGGAGAGCAGTGCGTTCGTGGTCTTTGTTGCATCTCTACCGATCAATGTGAGTTATTCCGCACCTCCTTTGATATGTATTCAACTCGTTTATGCATGATTTATGATCCTTGGGACTTGATTGAAACTCAACATTATGGACTATTTTGGGGTAATTTAGGGACTGTTTTGGGTTGCTTCGGGGACTATTTTAGGCTGTGTTTTGTAGGGGCTGTTGCTGTGTTTTTGTCGGTCAATTTGGTGTAGTTTTATGGAGGCATTGGTCTGCTATTTTTATGCGGTTTTGGGGTAGTTTCTGGTCACTGTTTTGAGCAGTTTTAGGGCTATTTGGGGGGTTTTTTTTAAGGGGTGAACGTACGGTAATTACTGACAGTGCAGTGGGCTGTGTGGTGATGCAGTGGGGCAGTGATAGGTGGCAGTTTTGTGGGGTGAATAAGGCTGCTGTTGAGGGCTTCACAAGCTGCATGGAGAAGAGGCGTGAGGGAGCTAGTCGTGAAGGCTTTGTGGCAGTGTGTGCGTGGGGTTATGGAGAGAAGGGATGCGTGAAGAATAAACAAGCAGCAGGTGGTGGCTAGGTGGATTGAATGATGTTCATGATCGAAGTGGGACTTTTCTATTGTGTTGTGTATGCTTGATTACTACGTGGGAGAGTGGTGGCTGGTACGTGATGAGGCTGAGGGTTAATTGATGAAGGCTATGTGAGGGCACTGGCTCATTAGGGTTTATATATATTTGATTTTGCCGAGAGTAAGGGGAGTCGTGAGGTCTAGGTCAGGGGGCTGCTCATTGGTGTGTGTTGGCTGTGAAGGGCAGTGGCTGTTAAAGGCTAGGGTTTGTGCTACTGTTTTTTTTTCTTATTTCAGTCGGTCAGTGTGTATGGGTTTGTGGCTGATTTATGTGTACCTTGTGAGTGGTTTTTTGGTTACTGCGTGAGTGGAATTGGTTGGCGAGTTGTAGTTGTTGAACGTGAGAAGAGGCAGGTGTGCGCTGAGTGGAATTCAATGTGAGTGTGGGGTATGTAGCTAAAGGCAGGAGGCGTGGTTTGAAGGGGAGACGATGTGGTTTGCTAGGTGGTGAGTGCGTGGAGGTAAGGGCAAGGGGACGTGTGGCGCTAAGTGTGTGCAGTTTGAGTGGGTTACGTTGAGTCAGATTGGTTTTGGCTAGGTGGCGAGAAGGCAGATTTTGGTGTGAGGCAGGTTGCTACGTGAATGAGGGTTTTGTCTGTGTTGAGTGTAAAGGCTTGTGAGGGGCAGGTGTCTTCTACGTGGAGTGTAGCGTTGATGTGTTGAAGGAATGCGTGTGGCTGAGGTTTTGTGAGTGAGGGTTCGAGGCGTGAGGCAATGAGTTATCTTGTCTGAAAAGAAGGGAGGCGTGAAGTTGTTTTTAGGGTTTTTCTGCGTGAGGTGTCTGAAGGAGAAGGAAGGGCGTGAGCCGTTAGAGAGAGAGGAAAGATGTCTAGGGTTTGTTGTTGTTTATATAGTGAGAGGGTAGGGTTAGGGTTTCTGCATGGGTTTATTAGGAAACAAAATCAATTAATTTATGTGTATTTAGTTTGATTATAATTTAATTTAATTAGATTTTAATTTAATTTAATTATTTAAGGCAATGAATTATTTAATTTTGTGAGTGAGTTATTTTAATTTAGGAATTTAATTTAATTACATTTAGTTTAATTTAATTTGTGAATTTAATTTAATTGGTTATAATTGGTTTTAATTTAATTTAATTTAATTCAATTTAATTTAATTTAATTTAATTTGTGACGTGTATTTTAAATGTTTTAATTATTTAATTTGTGAGATGTGTTTTAAATGTTTGAATTATTTTGGATTAAGCTTGGTGTGTTTTACAATAGAGGTCCAACAAGCGAACCCGAAGCGAAACAAGCGAGTTAAATCCGACCAAATGCCAATTTCCAACATTGCCCTTTCTACGTCCGTTTCCCACGACTTTCACAATCAAAGAGGTAGTGTCTCCATACGAGAGTCATCATCGGGACTTAAATGCAAAAATGAAATGCCTACAGTCGCCCCCACTTTGATGCGACTTGTGCAGTGTGTAACAGTGACAATCCTATCAAAGTTATGCAATGCATTTTTCTTACTTCGCTCGCCAGCTGCCACCTGACTTGCCTGTTGCTTCGAACTGAGTTGATATGGTGGTAAGGTGCCTCGACCCCTGGGCTTTGTTCCCGAACCACCGAATGTGAGCTGTGATGATGATGAAGCGGGCCCTCGACCCTGGGACGCATCCCGGAACTGCAACCAACAACAGGGGCACCTCGACCCTGGGCACCTCGACCTAGGCACCTCGACCCAACACAGCTGACAATAGGGACCTCGCCCTCGAACTGATGATGTAGTGGGCACCTCGACCCAGAACTACAACCGACAACGGGGGCACCTCGACCCTGGGCACCTCGACCCAACACCGCTGACAATAGGGACCTCGCCCTCGAACTGATGATGTAGTGGGCACCTCAACCCTGGGCACCTCGACCCTAGGCACCTCGATCCAACACCGCTGAAAATAGGGACCTCGCCCTCGAATTGAAGATGTAGTGGGCACCTCGACCCGGAACTACAACCGACAACGGGGGCACCTCGACCCTGGGCACCTCAACCCAACACTGCTGACAATAGGGACCTCGCCCTCAATATGATGATGTAGTGGGCACCTCGACCCTGGGACGCATCCCGGAACTACAACCGACAACGGGGGCACCTCGACCCAATACCGCTGACAATAGGGACCTCGCCCTCAATATGATGATGTAGTGGGCACCTCGACCCTGGGACGCATCCCAGAACTACAACCGATAATGGAGGCACCTCGACCCAACACCGCTGACAATAGGGACCTCGCCCTCAATATGATGATGTAGTGGGCACCTCGACCCTGGGACGCATCCCGTAACTACAACCGACAACGGGGGCACCTCGACCCTGGGCACCTCGACCCAACACCGTTGATAATAGGGACCTCGCCCTCAATATGATGATGTAGTGGGCACCTCGACCCTGGGACGCATCCCGGAACAACAACCGACAACGGGGGCACCTCGACCCTAGGACGCATCCCAATACCGCTGACAATAGAGACCTCGACCTCAAGCTGATGGTAGTGGGCACCTCGACCCTAGGACTCATCCTGGAACTACAACCGACAACGGGGGCACCTCGACCCTGGGCACCTCGACCTAATACCCTGACAATAGGGACATCGCCCTCAATATGATGATGTAGTGGGCACCTCGACCCTGGGACGCATCCCGGAACTACAACCGACAACGGGGGCACCTCGACTCTGGGACGCACCCCAATATCGCTGACAATAGGGACCTCACCCTCAAACTGATGATGACGTGGGCCTCACCCCCAAACTGATATTGATGTGGGCCTCGCCCTTAACTGATACTGATGTGGGCCTCGCCTTAAAACTGATACTGATGTGGGCCTCGCCCCAAAATTTATACTGATGTGGGCCTTGCCCCAGACTAATACAGATGTGGGCCTCGCCCTCAACTGATACTGACATGGGCCTCGCCCCAGACTAATACCGATATGGGCCTCACCCCCATGCTGATGCTGATGCTAATATGGGCCTCGCCCTCAGAGTGCCATACCCGGCAAGACCGATTCTGAATTAACGTGGGCCTTGCCCTCAGAGTGCCATACCCGGCAAGACTGATACTGATAATAATGTGGGCCTCGCCCCCAGATTGCTATACCCGGCAAGACTGATATTGAACCAATGTGGTCCTCGCCCCCAGAATACCATACCCGACAGAACTAATACTGAACCAATGTCGGCCTCGCCCCAGAATGCCATACCCGGCAGAACTAATACTAACCAATGTGGGCCTCGCCCCTAGAATTCCATACCCGGCAGAACTGATGCTGAACTGATGTGGGCCTCGCCCCCAAAATGCCATACCCGGCAGAACAAATACTAAACCAATGTGGGCTTTGCCCCCAGAATGCCATACCCGCCAAAACTGATATTAAACTGATGTGGGCCTCGCCCCCGAGAATGCCATACCCGGCAAAACTAATATTGTACTGTATGAGATGGTTCATTCCCGAACCGTTACTGTGATGTGGTCCATTCCCAAACTGCGTTCCCTTCTCGGATTGCCATTCTCGGCTTGTTCATTCCCGCACTGTGCTCCGTTCTTGGAGTGCCATTCTTGGCTTGTTCATTCTCGAACTCTGCTCCATTCTCGGATTGCCATTCTTGGCTTGTTCATTCTCGAACTTTGCTCCATTCTTGGATTGCCATTCTCGGCTTGTTCATTCTTGAACCCTGCTCCATTCTCGGATTGCCATTCTTAGCTTGTGATGCAATGGGCCTCAACCCTATGACTCATCCCCAAAACTAATAGTGATGTGGGCCTCGACCCTGGGACTCATCCCCAAAACTGATGTTGAAGTGGGCCTCGACCCTAGGATTCCTTCCGGATTTATTCCAAAACTCTGCTGATATGGGCCTCGACCATGGGACTCATCCCCAAAACTACTGTTGAGTTTTTCTAAGGTCCCAAGATCAAACAAGACATGAAAACATGCGTGAATACATCAACGGAGATAGCGGAATACTCACATCGATTGGTTGAGTCGATTTGAAGACGAATGAAGCCCAAAAACGCACTGTCCTTCACGCCAAACTGCAGCAGCCCATGCTCACTGTCTTGGCAGTTTCGGGTCTCAAAACGAAGCTCCAAACTCCGTCGGATGAGTCCCGCCTCATGGGTGAACCTCCCTACCACCTTCGCAAGACTCGTAGTGTGCTAGCACTTGCGGTTTTCACCATGAAAACCAACTCTTGCTTCCCTTTAGTGTCACGTTTTTCTGGTTCAAAACCAGTCCCAATATTCTGTTTTGGGCGTGAGAGAAGAGAGCAAAATGAGAGAGTTAAAGTTAAAAATGATTTTGTTACCAAAAATCAATTTATATTTATGCCATAATATTTATTAAATTAATAAAAACTTATGACACAAATCATGCAATGGCTTAGAGTGTCAAACACTCAATTTCCATGCAAAACCATTGAGTGCATTGTACACTATCTCCATGCAATGCATTAGAATTAAATAATGCATAATATGACATGTGTCATGTGGGCCCCACACGTTTCCAAATGAAAGTGGGCCCACGTGCACTCACGCGTTCGGGTTCGATATTTCCGAATACCGAACTTACGTCGCGACGTTAATTAAATTGAATTTAAATAAATAATTGCGCCTAGCGAAATTATTATTACGTCGCTAACGAATTAATTCTAAATTAACTCGTTGCCCGAATTAAAATAAATTTTAATTTCGCGTCGAAATCGAATTTCGATTATTATATCGAATATAATAATTTTACGATTAATTCCAAATTAATCGTTCTCTCTCTATACGATATTTTATCCTAAATAAAATATCTCCGTAATTAATCCTAGATTAATTTTCTCTCTCTTCTGTATAATCCCAGATTATTCAAGAGTGCGAGTTGTGCGTCATCGGTGGATTATCGGGAAGCGACCCATGAGATCCCCGGATAAGTTGACAGTAAATACGGTCGTCAGAGTATCCGAATCACGTACGTACCAAGTACTACGTTCTACCGATTTACGAGACAAGGTCGACTCCTAGCAAAGCACCAAGTCTACTCAATTCTCCGGACATATCCATCAAAGAATATCAAGATCTGTATCAAGCGTAGTATACAATTGTATTGTGCATATCGGCCCAGTATCGGATAGTCACGTGCTAGGGCTGGGGGGCTGGATAAGTGTCTGCCCCGTCCGAAACACATATCGGATGTCTGGTAACTAGTCTCTATAATCGGATATTCATGACCTGGTCATAATATCACGATTGGATGCACATCACTTAAGAGCACTAATACCGTATCCTGCGTGACATCATCTCACTATGACTGGAGTGATACTTCCGTCTCGACATCACATCCAATACACTACGATTCCTGATAAACCCAGAAGAGGTGAACACAGAACCAGTTAAGATCCCCCACCACCAAAACCAAAGTTTACCGATTGTCGTAAGTATTAGCGATGTAAGTCTCAGGTTAAGACTATACACACCTACCTTGATTTCGGCCTCCCATAGACACCTATTTATAATACCAATGGGATTCCGAAGGGTCTATCCAGAGCGAAGCTGTTTCCCGTATCATCGGTGAAACACGACCTCCTATCGTACTTGCACAAGTATCCAATACTTATATATATGAGAACTATGTCGTTGTGCCCTCACAACGCGCACACGTGCAATACTAGCCTATTCCGCATTATCGATGTCCAGTCTCGATAATACTACGGCTAGGGATATTTAATGATTAATCATTCGTGGATGATACTGTCTCATATCATCTCAATCCAGGAACTAATCATAGGGACCCTCTCTTCATTATATATCTATGGTGATCTAATCACAAATGACGAGAGTGCAATTTCCTTGTTACATAGTTAATTTGCTACAGCAACACAATGTTCTGTGCAAATAGTGACGCTATGGGTCATATTATCCAACAATCTCCCACTTGGCACATAGCCAGTCACTCGAGTGTCCTACACCCGAACTATGTAAGGTTCGCTCAAATTGCTGAGGAAAGGTTTTCGTCAGCGGATTTTTTTGATTATCGTTTGACGCGATTTATACGATCATCACATCGCCACGATGTATGATCCGAACGAATCAGATGATATAGAAGTATATATCTGGATCGTCGATGAGACCTTTAATTCCTTAGCTTGTGCTGACGCCTAGCTCAGCTGCTAAAAGAACTATATCTAATCTAATTAGATTTATTTCAATCCAAAAGACTTCTATTGCTGCCTCAGCTGCAGCAATAATCCGCGTTGTTGTTTATTCGGCAACAGTTATCTTGCTTGGAAGATTTCCAGCTCACTGTCCCGTTATTCAAACTTTATAGTACCGCAGTAGTATTTAATTGTTTGGAAACTAGCAGTGGTGATCCCAGTCACTTCAAGTTCTCCTTCTCCATAGTTGAAGACAGCATCTTTAGTTCTCAGAGATACTAACAGATGTTCTTAACTTCAATCCAGTGACTATCACTTGGATTGACCCGATTGTGACTCCATATGCTCGAAGCGTATGAGACACCAATACAAGTACATTTTTAAATGTACAATTTCCCAGAGAGTGTTAACAACTCCAAATCTATCCCAGTAGATCTTTATTCCTTGAATAAAGGTTGTTACTCCCCAGAATTCTACGGAAAATTTCTATGAAAGAATATTTATGAAAGCCAAGCTTTCACCAATTGCTTTATGGGAATTTCACTGTTAGTGCAATCTCCCACTAACCTCCTTATATACACAAGAATTATTTCGTTTTGAGTCAAATCATAAATCATAATGATTATTTCAAAACGACAGTTCCAAGAACTTTATGCTTGCTTCAATCCAAACATGGATCGAATAACCCGCAAACCTTGTTTGTCGGTTATACAAAATCGTCAGGATTGTGGTAAACATCCTCCAAAAGGTTTCCTTTTCAAGGAAAGCGATTTTGATCTGTAACTGACACATTCATAAATGAAATACGCAGTTATCCACAAGCATTTTCAAAATGGATTTACTATGGCAACAGGTAAAAGGTTGAACCGTTATTAACACAATTTGATAACGATACCTTTCCGTCAAAAAGCCTTAGCTTTATACGTTGGTATGTTGCCTTCCATGTATGTCTTCCTTGAAGACGTTTAATGTACCATAGGCACAAATGCCTTATGGTACAACAACTAGTAATCCAAAATAGTTATTATACATGGAATCCAGTTCGGATTCACGGCACTTTGCCATACACGGGAGCCAATACCTGGTATCAATTCCTCAAACGTAGTCGGTGGATATACCTTCACAAGATTACAATCTTTATGAGGTTAGATCAGAAACCCATACCCTAGGTTGTTTTTCTGACTCTATCCGATCTAAACAAGTTCGTGTGTATATTGAAGATTAAGGTATAGTTTCATCATAGATGAACTATTTGTTGTTCCATTACGGACTTCGTGCCTAGAACAGTATCACTACTCCGATTTTTTTATCGAGTATCACTATCCTCCCACTGACCACGCATATCGGTATTCCTCTCAGGAAAACGCATGGTGGCAACAATTACATTGTTCTCATGTGGGATTTTAAGTACTATATTTAAGGTTTCCCTTAGGATAACCTATATTGGCACTTATCCAATTGTAGGTCCTTTAGTTTGGTATCATCCCAAACATTATGCCTGGCATACCCAAATTATCAGGAATGAGAAACCCCGTTTCTTTCTCTGTTCCACATCCTATATGACATCTGTCAAATAGATTTATATGGAACCTTATTCCAAATAAGTTTTGCACTGTTAATACTACCCGTTTGAAGGAAATAGTAGCTCAGAGCGAGTCGTGATAAACTTATCATGTCCTCATCTGAAAGAATAAAAATACCGGACTCTTCATGTACGTAATGAACTTACTGCTTAAGGGTTTTCCATTACGGTTTTACCGTGGCGGCATAATACTATAGCCATCTGTTTTTCTATTTCGTGTCGAAACTATAAAAGTTTCCTGATCTGTGTTCTTCAAAAGAAACACATAACCATAACGTGATGTCACATCCGTTAAGGTCACGCAATATTCATGTTAACATCTAGCCTACTAGATATGGGGCCCACTTACTTCACACCATGATAGGGCTAACAGATCGGTGGCCCTTTCACTATTACCAAGTAAATAGTATTTTAGGTAGTTTAACCTAATACCTATAGATTCGTCAGACCTTATTTGAATAGTCAAAATCAGTCCTAGTACCCCCAATCTACAAAGTGTGGATATACGAGTCTTGTTTATTGTGTCCCAGACAATCAATGCCACAAATAAGTCTCTATTGATCAAATCAATTTGAGCTATTTTATTTGTCATTTTATATGTTTGAGATTTTTATTTTATATTCAAATATAAATTCTGTTATTTACATCTAATGTATTTATCTCAGTATCATCTTTATATAATGAAACACTTTAGTGTTCTAGAATATAAGGTTTTTATCCGCATCGGATTAAACACTGATATGAGATAATGTCTCTAGTTAAACTAGTACATTATAACATTTCCTAATTTAAGTACATACCCAAAAGGGTAGTTCCTAAACTTAGGTATCATACGGTCGAAACAGCGACTTTCGCCCGTTTCCGATTCGCAGAGAAATCTCGGCTTGAAGTCAGTATTCTGCTCATAGCGGATTCTGAACATCAATACATATATTTTGTACTACCACCTATTATTTTAAATTCAATTTCAATACTAGTAGTGAACATAACTTTGACAAATATTTTTAAAGTTAGAGCCTCGCCCTTTCTTTAATTCCTTCGTGTCTTCCATATCCAATGGTAGTCACTTTGGGATATGTCAATTATCCTTTTCAATATTTCACAAACCTTTGGCCAAGCCTTGGGTTTCGGATATCGAAACGATGTGCACCTTGTGCTACATCCCATTGCAAACTTTGACTTTTCTCCACTAGAATAGTCAATTAATTCTCCAAGAATTATTAATTGCAATTTTAATACTTTTAAATCTTAAGATAGATTTATTATAAGTATATTAAGTAAGCACTAAAGTCATCATCACAAAATCTTCCAAAGACTTTATGCTCTACTATTTGCTTATAATGGGCTTAGTTCGTAATAAGTTATTTTATCAAATAAATTAACCTATTATTAATTCCCAATTGAAAATTAATCATTTAAAACATTTAATCCAAGGATTATATATATTTTAAATATTCATCTTTTTCAATTTCTTTCTTGATTTCAATAGTCCACAACTATTTAATCAATTTTAATAAGGTACTATTTATTATAATGATTACAATAATCCAATTATTTAATCAACTAGAATTTTAATATTGATTACTATAATCCAATTATAAAATCAACTATCACTTTAATTCAATTATATTGATTACTATAATCCAATTATAAAATCAACTATATATATTGAATGAGTTTGTATATAGTCCAACTATATATATTGAATGAGTTTGTATATAGTCCAACTATATATATTTTTAAAACAACATAAAATATTAGTCCGACTAATACTTTTGATTAATGTGACGAGAAAATATAAATGAGCGTGTTTAGCGAGTAATTGAACGAATGTTGCAAATTCAATACTTGCCTCCCACTATTTTTCGTCGAGCCTCTAACCCTCTGTGGAGTACTCGGGAACCGGTGTTTCCTAGTGGGCTAGGATCCTATTAAATAACACACAACCTTGACTTTGGCCAATAAAAGCTGTATGCTATTTAACTAGGTAGATCTCACAGATCAATTGGATCCAATCCAATTCCTAGATCCAGTTAGGTGGACATCCAAGTCCGAAACATATGTATAATGTCAATGTATCCATTACATTTTCCTACCCTATCCTCCGAATCATCTAGGCCTTGGCTTTGGCCAAAAACAAACCTAATGATTCCAGTTAAGTGGGACCCATTGACGAGGAAAGGTTCGTAATCAATGTCATTGGACAAAAAGTGATCTTGACTTGGCCAATAAAAATCACGATTTGGACAAGACACCGATATGCAACAAACTCTCATGATTCAAGTACATCCTTGATTGACAAAGATCTTGACTTTGGTCAAAACAAACCAATGCCAACTTCGGATCTTGAACAAGAATCATTCAATGGAAGGATATTTGCTTAATATAGATTGAGGGATTTCGCGTGCAAATTGGCTACCATTTAATTATCTTGGTTAAGGTCTCATCATCATACACCCTTAAACATGCATTCTAAATACATAATAAAGCGAGTATGAAATAAAATAATAATGATATGCGGATGGATATTTAACACATTGATCCTAGATCAAATCTCTCCCTTTCTCACTCAAGCTAGCACTTGTACTACTTCTACCCGTTACACTACATTTCTAAAGAAACCTCACATATATAGAGGAGAATAGGTGAGAAGAGAATACAAAGAGAAAGGAGGTGATAAGGCTGGACACGTAGGTCCAATTTAATAAATCGAATTTATTACAACAATTTCTAAAATTGCCCACCCGACTAATATCCATCCGATATACATTATTTATTCAACACAACCACGTATTCACACACATAAGCATGCTATCAATCAATCTAATCAAATTAATTAATCTGATAATTAAGTGATCATCCAATGTTCAAACAACGATTTGATTTTGTTCGAGTCAAACTCGTTTTTGCGAATAAGTACTCAAAGTACGAATTCATGAATTAAATTAACTACATCATTAAATCTAATTTAACATGTATTTAATACTAATTCACTATTCAATTCCAAATTAATATTGCACTTTATATTAATAAACCTTTACGATTTAAATTCCAAATTCAATCGCGTCGGACTCAAAGTCCGATTAACGTCCAACGTCAATTTAATTTAAGTCTAATGGGCTTCAATTAATTTCTTTAGGCATGGGCTTCGGCAACCAAAGCCCAATAGTGGAATCACCCAAAATGCCTTAGAAATCAATTTCGGCCCATTAGGCCCAATTAAACATTAAAGGTTCATTAGTCGCAATTGGGCTTTATGGTTAAGGTTTTGGGCCAATTGGATCCAATCCATTTGGCCTAAACCAAACTTGATAAATCAAGCCCAATAGGCCCAATTACAACTTTAAATTCTAATTTCCAAAATTAGGCCCAATTAATTAAATCCAAAAATCCAATTTTCACAATTTAATTACCAAAGTGCATTACATGATTAATCGACTAAATCAATATTTTTTTAAAACACCAATTAGTCTTATTAATCATACTTAATTCATTATTACATGTCAAACACACATAATGAAAATCAAACCCATCTACATGCTTAAAGGTCTCGGCCAAGGGAGTGATTTCAAGTCCAATTCGGTTTCAAATCCAATTAATCCGCAATCGACATTAATACATATCCCGAATGATTTCCAATACATCCAATTATCAAAATCAAAAAATTCCAAGACAACATTAGGGCATATCCAATTCGGCCAACATAGAATTTTGGGGTTTTTGTCCGATTCAAAATCCAATCCAATTCGATTCAAATTAACGTCAACCTAATCGATTCTAACTCATCAAATGAATTAAAAATCAAAATCCAAGATCCCAAAAATCCTACACATTCGGCCAACATGAATAAATTGGGGAAAATTATTCCAAATCAATTTTCAACAAATTGGTCCAACCAAAAGCAATAAAACATGTTATAGCATACTTAAACAATCAATTTATTCAAATCATGCTCAAATCACATTTACCCAAATTTTAAACCCTACAAATTTCATGCTTGCAACATTAGCTCTTGATGCCATTGTTGAGTTTTTCTAAGGTCCCAAGATCAAACAAGACATGAAAACAAGCGTGAATACATCAACAACGGAGATAGCGGAATACTCACATCGATCGGTTGAGTCGATTTGAAGACGAATGAAGCCCAAAAACGCACTGTCCTTCACCGCCAAACTGCAGCAGCATCCCATGCTCACTGTCTTGGCAGTTTCGGGTCTCAAACGAAGCTCCAAACTCCGTCGGATGAGTCCCGCCTCATGGGTGAACCTCCCTACCACCTTCGCAAGACTCGTAGTGTGCTAGCACTTGCGGTTTTCACCATGAAAACCCAACTCTTGCTTCCCTTTAGTGTCACGTTTTTCTGGTTCAAAACCAGTCCCAATATTCTGTTTTGGGCGTGAGAGAAGAGAGCAAAATGAGAGAGTTAAAGTTAAAAATGATTTTGTTACCAAAAATCAATTTATATTTATGCCATAATATTTATTAAATTAATAATAAACTTATGACACAAATCATACAATGGCTTAGAGTGTCAAACACTCAATTTCCATGCAAAACCATTGAGTGCATTGTACACTATCTCCATGCAATGCATTAGAATTAAATAATGCATAAGATGACATGTGTCATGTGGGCCCCACCATTTCCAAATGAAAGTGGGCCCACGTGCACTCACGCGTTCGGGTTCGATATTTCCGAATACCGAACTTATGTCGCGACGTTAATTAAATCGAATTTAAATAAATAATTGCGCCTAGCGAAATTATTATTTACGTCGCTAACGAATTAATTCTAAATTAACTCGTTTGCCCGAATTAAAATCTAATTTTAATTTCGCGTCGAAATCGAATTTCGATTATTGTATCGAATATAATAATTTTACGATTAATTCCAAATTAATCGTTCTCTCTCTATACGATATTTTATCCTAATAAAATATCTCCGTAATTAATCCTAGATTATTTTCTCTCTCTTCTGTATAATCCCAGATTATTCAAGAGTGCGAGTTGTGCGTCATCGTGGATTATCGGGAAGCGACCCATGAGATCCCCGGATAAGTTGACAGTAAATACGGTCGTCGGAGTATCCGAATCACGTACGTACCAAGTACTACGTTCTACCGATTTACGAGACAAGGTCGACTCCTAGCAAAGCACCAAGTCTACTCAATTCTCCGGACATATCCATCAAAGAATATCAAAGATCTGTATCAAGCGTAGTATACAATTGTATTGTGCATATCGGCCCAGTATCGGATAGTCACGTGCTAGGGCTGGGGCTGGATAAGTGTCTGCCTCGTCCGAAACACATATCGGATGTCTGGTAACTAGTCTCTATAATCGGATATTCATGACCTGGTCATAATATCACGATTGGATGCGCATCACTTAAGAGCACTAATACCGTATCCTGCGTGACATCATCTCAACTATGACTGGAGTGATACTTCCGTCTCGACATCACATCCAATACACTACGATTCCTGATAAACCCAGAAGAGGTGAACACAGAACCAGTTAAGATCCCCCACCACCAAAACCAAAGTTTACCGATTATCGTAAGTATTAGCGATGTAAGTCTCAGGTTAAGACTATACACACCTACCTTGATTTCGGCCTCCCATAGACACCTAGTCATAATACCAATGGGATTCCGAAGGGTCTATCCAGAGCGAAGCTGTTTCCCGTACCATCGGTGATGAAAACACGACCTCCTATCGCACTTGCACAAGTATCCAATACTTATATATATGAGAACTATGCCGTTGTGCCCTCACAACGCGCACAAGTGCAATACTAGCCTATTCCGCATTATCTATGTCCAGTCTCGATAATACTACGACTAGGGATATTTAATGATTAATCCTTCGTGGACTGATACTGTCTCATATCATCTCAATCCAGGAACTAATCATATGGACCTCTCTTCATTTATATATCTATGGTGATCTAATCACAAATGACGAGAGTGCAATTTCCTTGTTACATAGTTAATTTGCTACAACAACACAATGTTCTGTGCAAATAGTGACGCTATGGGTCATATTATTCCAACAACTACTACTCATATGTTGCTGATTCTAGTTGGCTTGTCTTTGCCGCTTTCTCTTTTTCTTCTTTTGAGACCTGCGAATACAAAAAAAAAACAAACACAAAAAGGGAATGCAAAATATGTTACGTGTATGCATGCATGCATGAATGAATTTCCTATTCCGTTGGGTTGGGTCTTCCACCAGTTCTCCAGGTGATGCTCAGTCTTCTCTCTGGTCTCATGACTCAATATCTTATTGTTTCCCTTATTTGTAGGGTGGTAGATTGGTCGTCCCCAGTCTTAATTTATCTTTCTGTTCTCCGCTGTTTGCACTTGGTCAAGATGAACCACATGGTGGGGCCTCTTCTAATCATATACTATGCTATGAAATAGTCTCACTAGTTATACATATCATTGTCCTCAAAGAATGCTAGTAATGAAACCAGAGAACCTTCAAAACATTCAACGCAACTCAAATCTAAGTCTTTGAATAAATGATCTATGCCAGACTCAAAGTGTGTGTGTGCAAATGTTCTTTCACAGCTTAATCCTTAGGTAAGCTAACTCGATGATTTCGTTTCAAAAATCGGGATCGATGGGTCACAAACCAACCTAGATGTCTCAGGTATGCTCTACAATTGCTTTTCGTGCTCAATGTGGTATGGTTTTATCTTCTTTTTTTTTGTCTCTTTTTTTTTTCTTTTCATTTTGAACTTCTTTTTTTCTTTTTTTTTCTTTTTCTTTTTCTTTCTTTCTTTGACACACCTACCCTTTAAGGTAGCATTCTCCTCATGGTGGTCCTAATACTCGCCCATAGGTAGCTTCACGCTTATCGGTTATAGACGGTTTATTTTTATTTTTACTTTAGAGACTTTTCTTTTATTTTCAACCATACCACACATCATAACACAAGCAAGTCAGGATAGACATCTAAGCAAACGGTCATTCACCGACCTACAATTTCTTCGACTAGTCACTTTGCCAACTACTCAGGTTTTCACCGCTAAGAACCTATAATGAAGCGCTTACGAGTCTAACATAGATCAATCACTCAAAGTATCAGATAAAAGCACATCAAGAGTTTATCGTTTCTAAGATTTCACCCTAAAGCAAACGATTTCATCATTGGACTTATGTCTAACTATCAAGGACTAAAAAAACAAATAAATTTTTTTTTCTTTTTTTTTCTTTTCTCTTCTTTTTTTATCTCATTTTTTTTTCTTTTTTTTTGAAGGCCCCCCAAATGGTATTTCTATCATTGTCGTGAGGTTTTCTGTTTCTCGATTTCCTCTTCCCCGCTATCCATGTTTGCTAAACTCCTCTTGACAAACCTCTTTTTTTCTTCTCTAACCCAACGGATATCTATGATGGCTTTTAAGACACTGGGTTAACATGATGCGTGTATGCATGAGATGCATGAGATACGTGCAATGTATGTAATATATAAGCCCATTTAAGAATTTTTACACTAGTTGGCCCATTATCATTTTAAAGTATTCAATCACACTATTACGCGGTGCAAACTTGTCCGAGTTGAAAAGGCCCAACATGTTTACACTTTGCGATAACATGGCTAAACAACTTCAAATGATAAGAGGCCCAAACATAAAATGGCCCACCGACATTTTAGAAGCTTTTGGCCCAACTATCAAAGGACACGAACTCGTCCCAGTTTAAATGGCCCAACAAGTTCACATCTTTTGACAAAAGGTCCAACTGGATCCAAATGACGACGGTCCAAAACATCAACATAAAAATAATAATAATAATTCTACTAGTTCTACGACTAAGGTTCACAAGTGGGTTTACGGGAGTGCGGACAAAGGCTCTCGCTGACAATGCCTTTAACTAAACCCCTTCAACCCACTGTAGATACAGTTAATTAAAGCACAAATCCAAACATTACAAGACATTATTTTGGGGCCAATTCTCTAAATCCCCAGTGGAGTCGCCAGACTGTAGGACACAGAACTTGACGAAGCTGTTCCAGGCTCGCGGCCTAGTTGGGAGTACGTAATAACATGGAGTCGCCACCCGGTGTGAACCGGGACAAAAATTTAAGGCCGCACTCACCCCTCGCAAGGGAAGACCTCAAACTGTTGGGTTCGGAATGGTCCCTTACTTATGTCACTTGTGATGATATGATTTGTGCAATAAACTAACCGAGTCTACTCAACATGTATGCTCAAAGGTAGCCTACGCCTAAGTCCACATGCATACTAATAAAAAACCTATATCTAAATTCGCATACTTCTAAATAAGTTGTCATAACGGCAAATACGCAATAACATGCAATCATCACACAAGCATGCTCAATTATCTAACACGGAAAATAAATAAGAATTTTAGCATAAATAGACATTAAATCCCTAATATGAAAACAACCTAATCATGCATAAATAAAGAAATTCCTATCGATTAAATCATGCTTAAATAATAAACTAAGCTAAATCATACTTTAATTAATAAATAAATAACCTACGAACTACAACATGCTCAAACACAAGTTTGGATGAGACGAAATACGTGTCTCTTATGTGGTACGTAGCGATGTATCCAGAGTACAAACCGCACTATCGTCCATTCAGATTCGGCTACGGAATTTACGTCCGGGTTTCCATCCTATATACCATAAAAGGGAACACATATTCCGCTCATCCAACAATTACATCATGCCTCAAACGACTCTCATGTGATAATATTTCTAAAATAAATAAAATAAACGAAGGATAATAAGTAAAAGGGTGCCCTCAGGTATAACCTCTTTCGTCGTCTCACGAAAAGGCGTTACACGGCCGTCGGAAGGGTTGATACTCCGCCACTTTTCTAGTTCACTAATCCAACATTTTTCCTCGCTGTTTCGTTGTTCGGGTTATTGCTTTCACTCCGTTTCCCTGCTGTTTATGGTCTCGGTTCTAGGTGGTAAAGATGCAGTTTTTCTGGACTGTTTTGGGGTAATTTAGGGACTGTTTTAAGTTGTTTCAGGGTCTATTTTAGGCTGTGTTTTACAGGGGCTGTTGCTGTGTTTTTGTCGGTCAATTTGGTGTAGTTTTGTGGAGGCATTGGGCTGCTGTTTTTATGCGGTTTATGGGCAGTTTCTGGTCACTGTTTTGAGCAGTTTTAGGGCTGTTTGGGGGGGTTTTTTTAAAGGGATGAACGTACGGTAATTACTGACAGTGCATTGGGCTGTTTGGTGATGCAGTGGGGCAGTGATAGGCGGCAGTTTTGTGGGGTGAATAAGGGCTGATGTTGAGGGCTTCACAAGCTGCATGGAGAATGGGCTTGAGGGAGCTAGTCGTGAAGGCTTTGTGGCAGTGTGTGCATGGGGTTATGGAGAGAAGGGATGCGTGAAGAATAAACAAGCAGCAGATGGTGGTTAGGTTGATTGAATGATGTTCATGATCGAAGTGGGACTTTTCTATGGTGCCGTGTATGCTTGATTACTAAGTGGGAGAGTGGTGGCTGGTACGTGATGAGGCTGAGGGTTAATTGATGAAGACTATGTGAGGGCACTGGCTCATTAGGGTTTATATATATTTGATTTTGCCGAGAGTAAGGGGAGTCGTGAGGTCTAGGTCAGAGGGCTGCTCATTGGTGTGTGTTGGCTGTGAAGGGCAGTGGCTGTTAAAGGCTAGGGTTTGTGCTACTATTTTTTTTTTTTATTTTCAGTCGGTCAGTGTGTATGGTTTGTGGCTGATTATGTGTACCTTGTGAGTGGTTTTTTGGTTACTGCGTGAGTGGAATTGGTTGGCGAGTTGTAGTTGTTGAACGTGAGAAGAGGCAGGTGTGCGCTGAGTGGAATTCAATGTGAGTGTGGGGTATGTAGCTAAAGGCAGGAGGCGTGGTTTGAAGGGGAGACGATGTGGTTTGCTAGGTGGTGAGTGCGTGGAGGTAAGGGCAAGGGGACGTGTGGCGCTAAGTGTGTGCAGTTTGAGTGGGTTACGTTGAGTCAGATTGGTTTTGGCTAGGTGGCGAGAAGGCAGATTTTGGTGTGAGGCAGGTTGCTACGTGAATGAGGGTTCTGCCTGTGTTGAGTGTAAAGGCTTGTGAGGGGAATGTGTCTTCTGCGTGGAGTGTAGCGTTGATGTGTTGAAGGAATGTGTGTGGCTGAGGTTTTGTGAGTGAGGGTTTGAGGTGTGAGGCAATGAGTTATCTTGTCTGAAAAGAAGGGAGGCGTGAAGTTGTTTTTAGGGTTTTTCTGCGTGAGGTGTCTGAGGGAGAAGGAAGGGCGTGAGCCGTTAGAGAGAGAGGGAAGATGTCTAGGGTTTGTTGTTGTTTATATAGTGATAGAGTATGGTTAGGATTTCTACATGGGTTTATTAGGAAACAAAATCAATTAATTAATGTGTATTTAGTTTGATTATAATTTAATTTAATTAGATTTTAATTTAATTTAATTATTTAAGGCAATGAATTATTTAATTTTGGTGAGTGATTTATTTTAATTTTGGAATTTAATTAATTAGATTTAGTTTAATTTAATTTGTGAATTTAATTTAATTGGTTATAATTTGTTTTAATTTAACTTAATTTAATTTAATTTAATTTAATTTGTGACGTGTATTTTAAATGTTTTAATTATTTAATTTGTGAGATGTGTTTTAAATGTTTGAATTATTTTGGATTGGGCTTGGTGTGTTTTAAAATAGAGGTCCAACAAGCGAACCCGAAGCGAAACAAGCGAGTTAAATCCGACCAAATGCCAATTTCCAACATTGCCCTTCCGACGTCCGTTTCCCGCGGCTTTCACAATCAAAGAGGTAGTGTCTCCATACGAGACTCATCATCGGGACTTACATGCAAAAATGCCAAAGCGTCATGCCTACCCAATTCTCCAGAAATATCCTTACAGGAATAAAGGATCTATATCAGGCGTAGTATACGTAGTATTGTGTATGTCGATCCAGTATCGGATGATCATGTGCTAGGCCTGGGGTTGGAATTGTGTCTGCCCCGTACGAAGAACATATCGGATGTCTGGTAACTAGTCTCTATATTCGGATAAACATGACCTTGTCATTTTATCCCAATGACTGCAGTACTTAAGAGAACCAGTACCGTATCCTACGCGACCATCATCTTCATATGACTGGAGTGACACTTCCGTCTTGACATCACACCCAACACACTACGATTCTCAATATACCCAGCATAGGCATACACAGAACCTGTTAAAGCCCTGAACGACCGCAACAAAAGTATATTGATTGTCCCAATTATTAGCGGTGCAAGTCTCAGGTTATGACCAAATACACCTACCCTGATTTCGGACTTCCATAGACACATAGTCATACTACCAATGGAATTCCGAGGGGGTCTATCCAGAGCGAAGCTGTTTCCCGTCCATCGGTAAAACACAACCTCCTATTACACTTGCATGAGCATCCTATACCCAAATATATGAGAACTATGCCGTTATGCCCTCACAACGCGCACAAGTGTAATACTAGTCTTTTACGGATTTATCGATGTCCAATCTCCACAATGCTCTGACTAGGGATATTTAATGATTTATCCTTCATGGACTGATACTGTCTCATATCATTCTCAATCTAGGAACAAATCATAAGGACCTCCTATCATTTATATATCTTGGTGATCTAATCACAAATGATAAGAGTGCAATCTCCTTTGTCACATAGTTAATTTGTACAACAACACCGTGATCTGTATAAATAGTGACGCTATGGGTCATAATTGTCCAACAATCTCCCACTTGGCCTATGGCCAGTCACTCGAGTGTCTACCACCCAAACTATGTAAGGTTGGCTCAAATTACTGAGGAAAGGCTTTCGTCAGCGGATTTGCATGATTATCATCTGATGCGATTTATTCGATCATCACATCGCCACGATGTATGATCCGAACGGATCAGATGAATATCGAAGTATATATCTGGATCGTTGATAAGACCATTAATTCTTTAGCCTGTGCTGACGCCTAGCTCAGCTGCTAACAGAATTATATCTAATCTAATTAGATTTGTTATCGACCCAAGTGGCTTCAATTGTCGCCTCAGCTGCAGCAATTACCTGCATTTGTTGTTTATTAGGTAACAATATCTTGCTTGGAAGATTTCCAGCTCACTGTACCGTTATTCAAACTGTATAGTAACATTATGCGACTTATAGTCATTTTTATCGGTTTAGGAAACTTGCAGTAGTGATCACAGTCACTGCAAGTTCTCCATCTCCACAGATTAAGACAGCATCCTTAGTTCTCTAAGAAACTAACGGATGTTCTTAATATCAATCCAGTGACTATCACTCGGATTGCCCTGTCTGTGAATCCATATGCTCAAAGCGTATGAGACACCAGCTCGCGTACATTTTTCAATGTATGATTTCTCGGAGAGTTTTATCGAAAGCCAAGCTTTCGCCGATTGTTATCATGGGAATATCATTTCCAAGAAATGACATATTATCATTATTTTATAGGACAGCCACTGTCAGTGCGCTCCCACTAACCTCCTTATATACACAAGAATCATTTCGTTTTGAATTAAATCATAAACTATTATGATTACATCAAAACGGTAATTCCAAGAACCTAATGCTTGCTTCAATCCATCCATGGATCGAGTAACCTGCAAACCTTGTTTGCTAGTTTTGGTACGACAAAACCGACAGGATGTTGCAAACATCCTCCAAAAGGTTTCCTTTTCAGGAAAGCGATTTTCCCGTTTAGCTGTCATATTTCATAAATGAAACATGCAGCATCAGCAAGCATTATCCAAATGGATTTACCGTGGCAACAGGTAAAAGGTTTCGTCGTAATCAACACAATGTTGATAACGATCCCTTTCCGCTACAAGCCTAGCTTATAACGTTGGTATGTTACCTTCCACGTATGTCTTCCTTGAAGACTTATATAGTACCAGTAGGCACAATGCCTTGCAGTACAACAACTAGTTTCCAAACTTGGTTGATATACATGGAATCCATTTCGGATTCATGGCACTTTGCCACAATAGGGAGTCTATACCTTGTATCACTTCCTCATACGTAGTCAGTTGGTATTCCTCAAAACATTAACATTTTTATGAGGTGAGATCAGAAACCCATACCCTAGGTTGTTTTCTGACTCTCTCCGACTTTCGCGGTTCTTATGTATTCGAATATTACTGGTATAGTTTCATCCTTGATGAACTATTTGTGTTCCATTAAGGAATAGGTGTCTGGAATAGTATTACTCTGATTTTCATCGAGTTTTACTATCGTCCCACTTACCACTGCATATAGGTATTCCTCTTAGGAAAACCGCATGGCGAGGAACAATTAAATTGTTCTCTTGTGAGATGTATAAGTACTATACTTTGGTATCCTAGGATAACCAACAATTGGCACTTATCCAATTTGGGTTTTAGTTTGGTATCATCCAAACATATGCCCAGCATACCCAAATAATCAGGAATGAGAAACCCAGTTTCTTTCCTGTTCATATCTAATATGAAATATGTCAAACAGATTTTTATGGAACCTTATTCTAAATAAGTTCTGCACTGTTTATGCTTATCCGTTGAAGGAAATGGTAGCTCAGAGCGACTCATGATTAACCTTATCATGTCCAACAAAATTCGGTTACTCTGTTCGGACACACCGTCAAATTGACGTGTTCTAGGAGGAGTCCTCATTTGAAAGAATATTATACTCTTTCAAGTTTTTGAGAAACTTATTGCTTAATTATTTTCATCATGGTCTAACCGTGACGATTTAATACTTTAGCTGATCTGTTTGTCTATTTCGTGTCGAAACTTTAAAAGTTTCCGATTTTTGTTTATAAAGAGACACATAACCACAACGAGATGCCACATCCGTAAAGGTCACGAAATATTCATATCCACCTCTAGCCTAGCTAGACATGGGTCCACTTGCTTCATTATGAACTATGGCTAACAGATCTGTGGCATTTGCACTTTTACCAAGTAAATAGTGTTTTAGGCACTTTACCCTATAAACTATATTCGTAGACTTTATTTGAATGGAATTAAATTAGTCCTATTACCCACTCTTCGAAAGTGCAGATATACGAGTCTTGTTTGATTGTGTCCCAGACAACAATGCCATAATTAAGTTTCTTCTGATCAAATCAGTTTGAGCTATTTGTTTGTCATGTTATATGTTTGAGATATATTTATATTCAAAATATAAATGTTGTTATTCACATCTAATGTGTTTATCTCAATATCATCTTTATATAATAAAACACTTTAGTGTTCTAGAATATAAAGGTACATCCGCAACAGATTATACACTGATATAGAGATAATATATCTAGTCAAACTAGTTACATTATAACATTTTCCAAATTTAGGTACACACCTGAAGGGTCGTTCCTAAAATTAGGTATTTGCGGTTAAAACAGCGACTTTCGTCCCGTTTCCAATTCGCAGATAAATCTCAATCTGAAGTCAGTATCCTGCTCATAGCAGATTCTGAACATCAGTGCATATTTATGTATCACACTAAGTATTTAAAATCCAATTTTAATACTAGTAATGAACATAATAATGACAATCATATTTGAAGTCAGAGCCTAGCCCCGTCTTCAATTCCTTCGTGTCTGCTTTATCCAAACGGCAGTCACGCTTCCGCAATTCCGTTTGCCACAATTTAGGCAGACATTTTGTGATATGTCCTTTATCTTCCCAGAAGATTATAATGATTTTGCCTTTGCCTATTTCAACACCCCAGAAGCCTTTGGCCTAGCCTTGGCTGACTAGAATATCGAAGTAAGGTGCACCTTGCGCTACTTGCCTTATTTCAAATTTTGACTTTGTCTCATTGAGAATAGTTATTAACTCTCCAAGAGTTATTATTGCAATTTCAGTACTTCTAAAATCTAAGTATAGATTTATGAAGATCCTTCAATTTCTGTATCATACTTTAAGGATCTAATCCTTAGTTCTGATTAATAAATTAAGGAGTCTACTACGACAAGCTTAATGGATTAAGCACTTAAGTTATCATCACATGATCTTCCAAAGATTATGCTCTACTGTTTGCTTAACTCCGGGCTTAGGCCTAATATGTTATTTTATCAAATAAAGTAACTTATTATTTTCCAGGACTATCCTGAAACTTTATTCCCAATTTGAAAAATTAAACCATTTAAATACATTATCCTTAGGATTATGTTTTAAATGTCAATCTTTTAAATTTATCTTATTCTAATAGTCCAACTATTTAATCAATGATTAATTAAATTGTTTGAATATAGTCCAACTATTAATTAAAACAACGTTTAAATATTAGTCCAACTAACATTTAATTCAGTTGACGAATGATATTTGTTTGAGCGCATATGGCAAGTAATTAAACGAATATTGCAAATTCAATTCTTGCCTCCCACTATTTTTCGCAGAGCCTCTAACCCTCTGTCGAGTACTCGGGAAACTATGTTTCCTAGTGGGCTAGGATCCCGTTAAATTTCACACAATCTTGACTTTGGCCAACAAATTGTATGATAATTAACTAGGTAGATCTCTAAGATCAATTGGATCCAATCCAATTCCTAGATCCAGTAGGGGGACATCCAAGTCCAAAACTTATATCTTATATATGCCAATATATCCAATATATTACCTAACCTTTTCCTCTGAATCAACTAAGCCTTGGCTTTGGCACAACAAACTTAGTGATCCCAGTCAAGCGCGACCCATTGACCATGGAAAGCTTCGTAATCAATGTCGATGGACAAGAAGTGGTCTTGACTTTGGCCAACAAACTACAACTTGGACAAGACACCAATATGGAACAAAGCCTTCGTGATTCAAACACATCATCGACGGACAAAGGCCTTGCTTTGGCCAACAAGCCAATGCCAGTCTCGGATCTTGAGTAAGAATCACTCAATGGAAGGAAAAACGCTTAATATTTTGTGAGGGCTTTTCGCGTGCAAATTGGCAACCAATTTATTATCTTTGTTAAGATCTCATCATCATACACCCTTAAACATGCATTCTAAACACATAATAAAGCGCGTATAAATAAATAATAATGATATGCGGATGGATACTTTACACATTGATCCTAGATCAAATCTCTCTCTTTCTCTCTCCCGCTAGCACAAGTATTTGCTTCTACCCGTTACACTACACTTCTAAAGAAACCTCATTTACATTTAGGGGAATAGGTGAGAAGAGAATACAAAGAATAAGGAGGTAATAAGGCTGGACACGTAGGTCCAATTAATAAATTCCAAATTTATTACAACAATTTCTAAAATTGCCCCACCCATCTAATATCCATCTGATATACATTATTCATGCATCGCAACCATGTATTCACACAAGCATTTTATCTATCAATCTAATCAAATTAATTAATCTGATAATTAGTGATCATCCAATGTTCAAACAACGATTTGATTTTGTTCGAGTCAAACTCGTTTTGTGAATAAGTACTCAAAGTACGAATTCTTGAATTAAATTAAACTACATAATTAAATCCAATTCGATTTGTATTTAATACTAATTTGCTATTTAATTCCAAATTAAATACTACACTTTATTAACGAACCTATACGACTTAAATTCCAAATTTAATCGTTACGGGTCTCAAAGCCCGACTAACGTCCAACGTCAATTCAATTAAAGTCCAATGGGCTTTTAATTAATTTCTTAAGGTGTGGACTTTTGGTCAACTCGGGTCAAACCGAATAACCAAAATCCAATCAAGGAGTTCCCCCATAAGCCCAGAAATCAATTTAGGCCCATTAGGCCCAATTAAACTTTAAAGGTCCATTAGTCGCATTTGGGCTTTATGGAAGCGGTTTTGGGCCCAATTGGATCCAACTAATTTAGCCTAAACCCAACTTGGTACAACCAAGCCCAATAAGCCCATTTACAACATTACAAGCCCAAATCCAATTTAAGCCCAATTAATTAAATTCCAAAAATCCAATTTCCCAATTTAATTACACTAAAGTGTATAACACAATTAATCACCAAATCAATATTTCCAAAACATTAATTTATACAATTAATCATGCTCAATTACAACAAAACATGTCCAACACGTTTCATCAAAAATCAAACCCAATTTTACATGCTAAAGCTCTCGGCAATATGGACAATTTGTGTCCGATTCGGTTTCAATCCAATTAAATCCACAATCGACATTAAATCAACATTCCCGAATGATTCCAATTCATCCAATGAACAAAAAATCAAAAATTCCAAGACAATTAGGGCTTCCAACCAATCGGCCAACACAAAAATTTGGGGAAAAAATGATCCAATCATAATTTCTTCAAATTGATCTAATCAATCCTTAATTAAAACACATTTAAACATATTCATTCATCCAATTTCATAAATCATGCTCAAACACAATTTTACCCAAATTTTAAGCCCTAAACATTTTTCATGCTTTTCCTTGCTCAAGATACCATTGTTGGTTTTTGCTAAGGTCCCAAGATCATTAAACAAGCATGAAACAAGTGCGAATACAAATCAAGGAAGTTGCGGAATACTCACATCGATCGGTTGAGCGACGTGGCAAGCAACAAAACTTGAAATTCTGCCCACTGGATGCTCGGTAGTGGCAGTGAGTTGGCTCACTATTTTCGGCCATTGGAGGTCCTCCATCAAGCTCCAAGCTTTGTGATAAACTTCCATGCTCATGGTGGACTTCCCTATCACCTTCGCATGTCTATCAGAGTGCTAGCTCTCTTGATTTTTGCCACAAAAACCAAACATTTTGCTTCCCTTTTTCATCATGGCTCTCGGCAGTTCACTACCAAAACAGAAAGAAAATCAGCCCTAAGGGCGTGAATGAGATGAACAGAATGGAGAGAGAGAAGAGTTATTTTTTGTGTATTAGCTTATTGTCATCAAAAAAGGTATTTGATTTTTATTAAAGTCATATACACTTTTGCTTTCAAAAAGTCAAACTAATGAAATCCAACAACCTTGAGTGTTCCACACTCATACACCAACCAAACAACTCAATCAATCACATCAATCAATCAAGTGTCACATCACTCAAAGTGACATGTGATTTGACGCTTGATGCGACTAACGATTTGACGCTTGATTTGACTTGCGTGTCACACTCGAATTCGAAATGCGAATGTGCTCGAAAATAATCCCGGGCTCGGGTTCGTTAATTCCAAATTAACGAATTTTCTATTGCGTTGTAATTAAATGATTACGCCTATCAAAATCACTATTCACGTCGCTAACGAATTAATTCTAAATTAATTCGTTCGCCCGAATTAAAATCTAATTTTAATTCCGCGTCGAAATCTTATTTCATTTAATATATCGAATATATTAATTTAATCGATTAATTCCAAATTAATCATTATCTCTCTTTAATTAATATTTTATCCCAGATAAAATATCTCCGCAATTAATCCCAGATTAATTTTCTCTCTTTCATCTAATTAATCCCAGATTAATAAAAGTGCGAGTCATACGTCATCAGTGAATCTTCGGGAAGCAACCCATGAGATCCCCGGATATGTTGGCAGTAAATTCGGTCGCCGGACTATCCGAACACGTAAGTACCTCATACTACGTTTATATCGATTTACAAGACAAGGTTGGCTTCTAGCAAAGCGTCATGCCTACTCAATTCTCCAGAAATATCCTTACAGGAATAAAGGATCTATATCAGACGTAGTATACGTAGTATTGTGTATGTCGATCCAGTATCGGATGATCACGTGCTAGGCCTGGGGCTGGAATTGTGTCTGCCCCGTACGAAGCACATGTCGGATGTCTGGTAACTAGTCTCTATATTCGGATAAACATTACCTTGTCATTTTATCCCGATGACTGCAGTACTTAAGAGAACCATTACCGTATCCTACGCGACCATCATCTCCATATGACTGGAGTGACACTTCTGTCTTGACATCACACCCAACACACTACGATTCTCAATATACCCAGCATAGGCGTACACAGAACCTGTTAAAGCCCTGGACGACCGCAACCAAAGTATATTGATTGTCGCAAGTATTAGCGGTGCAAGTCCCAGGTTAAGACCAAATACACCTACCCTGATTTCGGACTTCCATAGACACATAGTCATACTACCAATGGAATTCCGAGGGTGTGTATCCACAGCGAAGCTGTTTCCCGTACAATCGGTAAAGCACAACCTCCTATTACACTTGCATGAGCATCCTATACCCAAATATATGAGAACTATGATGTTATGCCCTCACAATGCGTACAAGTGTAATACAAGTCTTTTACGCATTTATCGATGTCCAATCTCGACAATGCTCTGACTAGGGATATTTAATGATTTATCCTTCGTGGACTGATACTGTCTCATATCATTCTCAATCCAGGAACAAATCATAAGAACCTCCTATCATTTATATATCTTGGTGATCTAATCACAAATGATAAGAGTGCAATCCCCTTTGTCACATAGTTAATTTGTACAACAACACCGTGATCTGTACAAATAGTGAAGCTATGGGGTCATAATTGTCCAACAGAGAAAATGTGATAAAGCAGTGATGGAGGTGAGTAGAGGCGGCAAAGCAGTGATGGTGTTGAGCAGAGGTGGCAGAGTAGCGACGGTGTTGAGCCGCGACGGTGAAATAGAATCTGTGAAATGGTGACGACGTCGACATTAGTAAATGTTAAGTTTTAGGGCAATAGTGTGAATTTGGGAGAATTATAATCCACCCACTCATGGATTGTGACGACCACGGACAATCTTGCTAAACTATGCAAGCCGAGGTCATTGCATATGTATAATCCCTCAGTCACAGGCTATCTATATTATACATGGGGTATAGATAAAAAACGTCAAACCCGTTCGGTATAATATAGGCAACTTTTAATTTACGATCCGAAATAACACTCGGAACTGATTTCTGAAGTTATACCACGGCCATGAATTTACTAGATCGTAAACACGTGAAGATGCATATGCCCTGTACACAGGATTGACAAATCCTTTCTTGATACACACTGGATATCATGAGCATCAGTCCACACCAAACGAACAGACAGAGGTCTGATCATGAATAGATCGGTGACGTGACTGCCATCAAAGTGTGGAGGATAACTCATATAGCCCACTATGGTATCTCAAGTCAAATGACCATTATACTCGCTCAACTCGTGAAGATTCCTATTGACTTTGGAGTACCATCTATTAGGAAATCTTCAGTAAGTCGTTCAGTGATTATCAAATAAACACCTACATATCTATACGAGTCTCCTGAGACTCATGGTTCATTGGGATAAACCATCAGACCAAGTCACGATATACGAAATGTACTGGTCTCAGCAGATTTTACTAACCGACCCCTGTTAGTAAATCTTGACCAATAACTTTATTTAAGGGTATACATCTTATAGTGTGCTTCCCAATATCAATTACAAACTACGTTGTAACTGTGCACTATATTGTAAATCCTAGGGTTTTTTTCTAATATACACGTATCACTAAACCATATTTAGTTTCGATCTAATCATAATCAGATATCTAATCATAATTAGATCGAATAAGTGTATAAAAGACAAAGGTGCTACCATTAAATTAGTAATATTATGGAAAATAGAATTGCTCGTATTTATGAATCAGACATAAATACGATCCGGATTGGCACTCTGAGCACCAACCCTAACAATTTCTCTCACTTTCTCTAGTGCCAATCCACGGTATCCTATACAGATCTTAATGTGTATCGCATACTCATGGCCCTTAAAAGCTCTCTTGCACTCAAAAGGTAGACAACAACAGGTAAGCCCGCTTTTAATAAATCGAGTCTATCCAACAAACCCAACCATTTTCTTTAGCCAGCATCATTCATATCTGCAGAATCCAAATTCTACATCAATATGACTTAGACGTTATAATAGTTATGTGATATAGCTGCTGAGTTGTCTAAGTATATATGAATCAAATCCAATATACTATAAGACAACCGCAATCACAAAACTAATATCAACACTTCTAATCATTGAGGTCACTTTGCAACTTCTTAAGTCAATACTTCAAAAGTCGCAACTGATTCCACTGGTTTAGTAGAATCAACGGTGACACTCCCACTACATCTTTTCTAACTTTATATGACATAGACCGTCTAACGTCATAATTAGACTCAATACTAATATGACATCTTATGGTTGCAGACTAAATTCTCCATGAATTAGAAACTCATTCTTATTATCTCTAAGACAACAAAGAACATGTTTAAGAACCCACCATATGGTCTACAACATATCAAAATAACTTGTAATAATTACGATTAAATTGATATCTTTAATCGCATATAATATAGTACTCGTTACGTCATCATCCTATGATGCATAATATTGATTAGACATTCTAATCAATCTTTCTTTCGACAAATGTATGATCCTTTACAAAAGAAGAATACTATATATATAAAAGACACGTTAACTGTCAAACAGTTATACTAACTGTCATACAAATAGTCTTACTATGTCCTTTATTAGATCATATCTAAGATACGACTAATGGGAGTTTCTCACAAGTCTCTTGTTTTATATCAAATATATCAGAGACTACTCCCACAGCTTACACGGAGAAAAGAAGATTAAAGTAAACGTTTTACTTTACAAACATCTCATTATTACTTTAATAATGATAATGTGGTTAGGATATATAACACTAGAAAGAAATTTATACGCTCCCACTGACCCTATTATCAAATATGTATTCTCTATGCTTCGATAAAACCAGACATTCTGACTGATATCAAAATCAGAGAACATAAATTTTCGGAAAGCTTACCCGAGTCTACAATAGGCTCTATAAGCTAGCATATCAAACTGTGATCTTAGGAGAATATAAACTCTATGGCCATTCTAGAATGGATTCTTCAAACAAAGAAACCACGACGGATCTCTCATTCGAAGAAAACACTCAAGAATGCCACTTTGCATTCTTTAACCAAAATACATAGTTTAATATGAACATTAACCAACAGATTCTTAACTGTTCAATTAGTGCGACTAGAGACAAGTATTCTCATAATCTACAATAGAATACTGAGGATAACCTTTCTCATTTTCATACTATAAAGGTCAAACCTTTATCAAGCTTCATTTGCTTTTACTGTGCAAACAATTTGCACTCTTTTATGAATGATTCATAACGAAAGCTCAATCAAGTTCAAAACTTGATCGTAGTAAGCTATGAACAATCTTAGGTCTATGGTTCAATGCTAACTTCCGAAATTGATATCAAATATCGCTCCCACTATAATTTTTAGGATAATTTTCTTCGATAAGAAAACAACAGAATCATCAAGTATCAAATACTTTAAGTCTACTGTCTTTCTAGATCCTATTCTAGAACTACGCAACCATAAGTAAATTCAGAAAACCTATTCAAGTAATAAGCATGCAGTGGATTAGAAGTATAAATCTATAAACAATATAGAATAAAAGGAAAACGAAGCAGAATTTTTCCATAAAATTACGCACTACCTTAGTTATGGATTTTAACCCAGCAGTGTCTCACACTACTTTACGTAATACCGTAATCCCCAACGGACAACGGGAATTTAATAATTAAATCGAATCCCATAGTGAGAGTAGGATCCCATGAATATATTTCGACTCACAGCTTTGGAACGATCTCGCCTACGTATATTCATTCGGTAGACAACTCATTGTCAATCACTCACCAGTGACTCCTGATTTTGATCCTAACCGTTTCTCGTTATGACAGCTTTGGCACGTTCACAAGGAGGCGTATCAAGGCTTCACTTGTCAATGACAAACTCAAACTACCGATGCAGTCCTGACAGCTTTGGCACGTTCATGATTTCCACTTTCACTTGAATTTGTCTAGTATCAATATACAACCAGCATGGATAAAATCCCATAACCTACACCCTCACAGCTTTGGCACGATCTCAGATGTATTTATAGAAAGATACCCATAAACCGTACTGACAAGACGGACCAAGAAACATGTATCCAATACACGTCACTTTACATCCTTATTTCTAAACGGAGATTTTCATCAGGAAGCTATACTCTACATCAAATGCAAAATTTTAATCTAAATAATTTTCTAAACAATTCAATTCCATCTATAGAAAATATAACTCAATTTAACCATTAAATTTCTGTAACATTTCTGTTAGCTTGGAATCGAAAAGTCAAGCAACATATATAGATTATATGCATGTGTGAACAATAAAATTGGATTAAATATCAATATCATGCATGAATAATGTAATGGATGAAGCATCAGACCTGCTCTGATACCATTTTTGTTGGGGTTTCGGGCGATGGGTGCATGGGAAGCGCGGTTTGGGCGAAATCGTAATTTTAAATTTTTTTTCAAATTACCGAAAAAATTATTCAATATCTAATATGAATAATTTATTCATATTTCACCTAAACCTATTTGTTTGATATCAAATAACAACATAAATATATATGAAATGTCGTGAAACTTTTATGAAAAATGTTTTTCCGCAAAATGACGCAAAACGCGTTTTGACCGAACCGACCACCCAATAATTATGGGGACTTCCCAGGTCAGCCCCAATAGTATTAGGGCAGTTCATGGGCTGCCTGAACAGTGATGAACTCACTGTTTGGACAGCCGTCACCCGGTTGGCTCAAAAGTCACCCGGTAACGCCGTTTTTCACCGTTTTCACTTATTTCAACTCTGAAACACTTTCTGAAAATTATTCCAACTCCCAAAACACATCCAAAACATTCACAAAACACATTTTGCATCAAGAAAATCAGAACAATTCCAGTTCTAATCCAGAAGCCGAATTTGCCATTTTTCATGCTTTAAATTTAAATTTTCAACATTAATCAAATTAATCCCAACACCAATTCAAGTCACCACATATGAATCACCCAAGAACAATTATAGGCATTACAAGAGTGTTCATAACACTCTAGAGTGGAAACATGTCATCAAATGAATAAATTGGATACTAATTACAATAATTTCATCCAATATACTTCACACATGCTTCATTAGCTTCCAATTCATCATCCACAACCAAAAGCCCCAAATTTCAAGATTTAAAGGAAACCTAGAACTATTCTAAGAATTCAAGAAAGCATGAAACTAATTTCTAAGCTTGGGTTATAGAAGATTACCTTTTAATCTCTTGATTTCCAAGCTTTTTTCTTGAATTTTTCCTTTATTTCTTCATGAATTCATCAAACATATTTAAAACCCATTTTTTTATTTGGTCTCTCGGCAATGGAGGAGTTGAAATGAAGAAGAAAACATTTTCTAATTAAAAGGGGGAAGTGACCGACTTCCAATGGCATTTTTATCATTTTGAAAAATTTCAAATTAAATTCTAATTAACTTTATGAAAACCAATCAAATTAGCACACATAAAGTATAATTAAATCATGCGATATGGTCCAATAATAATTAAACAAATTTCATAACATTTATGGAAAAAAATTAATTAATTAATTATTCAAATATTTAACAATTAAATATTCAAATAATCAAATAATATAATTATTATTAAATATTTATTTTTATTTATAATAAATAACAAATACATATATTTATTCCATGTGTCAAAATCTCATTTGATGAATAATTAATGTGTATCTAATTGTATTATGTATCAAATACAAATACACAATAATTACGATTGGACAAAAATCCCCTAATGTATGTGTTATCGTTTAACCGATTAAACGATTCGAATTAACTTATTTAATCCGATGAAGTATTATGAATCATCCGTATTATTCATATCACGTTACCCAAGTACTCAACGAGTACACTTCATATTGTGGGACTCTCTAAGTTTAGGTTTATCCGTCACGAAATCTGATTTCGTGTCCATAATCCACCCACTCATGGATTATGACGACCACGGACAATCTCGCTAAACTATGCAAGCCGAGGTCATTGCATATGTATAATCCCTTCGTCACAGGCTATCTATATTATACCAGGGGTATAGATAAAAAAACGTCAAACTCGTTCGGTATAATATGATCAACTTTCAATTTACAATCTCTAAATAACACTCGGAACTGATTTCCAAAGTTATACCACGACCATGGATGGAACTGATTTCCAAAGTTATATCACGACCATGGATTTACTAGATCGTAAACACGTGAAGATCCATATGCCCTAACACAGGACTGGCAGATCCTTTCTTGATACGCACTGGATATCATGAGCATCAGTCCACACCCAACGAACAAGCGGAGGTCTGATCATGAATAGATTGGTGACATGACTGCCATCAAAGTGTGGAGGATAACTCATATATCCCATTGTGGTATCTCAAGTCAAAGGACCACTATGCTCGCTCAACTCGTGAAGATTCATATTGATGTTGGTGTACCATCTATTAGGAAATCTTTAATGAGTTGTTCAGTGTTTATCAAATAAAAACCTACATATCTATACGAGTCTCCTGAGACTCATGGTTCATTGGGATAAACCATCAGACCAAGTCACGATATACGACATGTATCGGTCTCAACGGATTTTACTACCAACCCGTGTTAGTAAATCTTGACCAGGAACTTTATTTAAGGATATACATCTTATAGTATCATTCCCGTTGTCAATTACAAACTACGTTGTAACTACACACTATATTGTAAATCCTACGGTCTTTGTCTATTATACACGTATCACTAAACCAGATATAGTTTCAATCTAATCATAATCAAATATCTAATCATAATTAGATCGAATAAGTGTATAAAAGACAAGGGTGCTACCATTAAATTAGTAATATTATGGAAAATAGAATTGCTCGTATTTATGAATCGGACATAAATACGATCCAGATTGGCATTCTGAGCACCAACCCTAACAGTCTAATCACAAAGATCTTGACACTTCCTTGTGAAGGGCATACCAGATGGTCCTCCAATTCTCCCTCTTCAACATTAACCACAAATCTATCCATTGGCCCTCTAACTCTTCTCTGAGATATACTACTATTTGAGCTACTAAAACATGTATGGTGTATGGAGGCACATTCATCAATTATTTCTTCTCGATAAAGTTGTGCAACCTTTTTGTATCTTGTTTTTTCTTCATAAATTTTTTAATCTCAGATTGTACTTCTGGATGAACCATTGTGTTAGAGTTGGTGCTCTGAGCGTCAATTTCTTATGTATTTCCCTATAAATACTCTTGTATATATTTTATTAATGAATAAAATAAACAGTTTCTACAATATAAGTTCTTTTATTATTTGGTAAAGACGTAAAAGACCATAGAGTGATTGGTTATGATACAGTTGTAAAAGCGTCGCAACTGACATTGAGCAGTATCATAACAATATCATTCTTTAACTGTTCCTAGTCAAGGTTTACAATTACTTGGTCAGTAAGCAAACCCGCAGAGACCGGTACTTGTCGTATATTGGAATGTTGGATTCTAATAGTTTCTCAATGAACCATGAGTCTCGGGAGACTCAGATAGACACGTAGGTGTTTATATCAGATAAACACTGAATGACTCGCCGAAGATTCTTAATAGATGGTACACCAACGTCAATAAGAATCTTCTCGGGTTGAGTGAGCATAGTGATCCTTTAACTTGAGATACCATTGTGGATGTATGAGGTATCCTTCACACTTTGATGGTAGTCACATCACCGATCTATTTATATTAGACCTTCACATGTTCGTTGATTGTGGACTGATCCTCATGATATCCTGTGCGTATCAAGATAGGATCCGTCAGTTCTGTGTATAGAACATAGGTATCCATTATGGAATTAGCAATCTGTTAAATCCATGGGCCCGTGGTACACTGTAAAAATCAGGTCTAAGTGTTATTTAAGCGATTGCTAATAGAACCGTCGACGAGATTATTCCTATAGAGATTTGACATTTATATCTCTGGGATAATCCAGATACTTGTGATGGAAGGATTATACGTATGAAGTGACCTCGATCTGTATGGTTCAGAGATTTTATCTGTGTTCATCATAATTTACGGGTTGGTAGATTATGGACACGAAATTGGATTTCGTGACGGATATGTCTGAACCTAGAGAGTCTCATAAATGAGATATACTCATAGGGCACTAGGGTAATTTTTATAAATAATACTGATTATTTATAAGTCGTTTAACGGTTAAACGAAGATACATGCGTTTTTTATCTTTAAGCCATTTATTAAATGTCGAAGTGTGATATTTGACATTTATTATTAATATATGTATTTTGATTATTTAATGTAAATATAATACATATATTTGAGATATTTATATTTAATTATTTAAATGTTAAATAATTAAATTAATTAAATATTAAATATCTAGTTTACTTTAATTAAGTAAGCTAAATGGCTTAATTTCTTTGGATTTTTTGGCCAATTTTGATTGGTTTTAAATGACATGATTTAATTGGATGATTTGTGATAAACATTAATTTGATTAATTATTTTACACCACAATATTCATTAAATCATTTTCCAATTTTTTGAAATAAAAATAAAACATATGGCTAATATTAATCCTCTATTTTCGATCATTTAAGGGAATTTATATAAGCCTTGTTTTCTTTTTTGTTTCATAATCTAAGAACCTTAAAAACATATACAAAAGAGGTTTTGAGAGAAAAAGGAGAAAACGGAAGAAAGGCTTGGAAAATCAAGTATTTTAGTAAGTTTCTATTACCTTTTCCTACATGAAAATTGTTTCTATCATACTAGGCTTCAACATGTGTAGATTAGTTTGTTCTCTACTCTTTTATGGATGTGTTTTGATGATTGGGAACTTGGATGAGAGATGGAAGCATGCAAATTGAATAAGAATGCTTAAAATTGTTTATTAAGCTTTCTTTTTACCATTTTATGGTTAGTTGCCATTCTAGAGTTACTTAGCCACTCATGATTGACCTAGAATTGTTCTTCAGTTATTTCATGATGGTGAGGCTTGTTTGGTGTTGTGAGAATTGAATTAAAGTATTGAATTTTATTAATTTGGTGTTAATTTTGTTAATTTGTGAAATTATAAAATTAGGGTTCTTAACCTTCACCAAATTTGGGACTTTTCATAATGTGATGAGATTTGATGTATATATGATGTATATTAAATTTGGGAATTTTTGGATTTGATCTTGACATGTTTTGAACAAAAAAGATCAAATTGTAAATTCTTGAAAATATGGGGACCATTCGGAACTTTCTGGAAAATCAATTTCTTTGAATTGAAAACTGTATTTTCATGTTTTAGACATGTATAAATCATTTTGGGATTGATTTGGAATCAATTAGAATTGTATTTGACAATTTAGGACTAAAATGACAAAATACAAAGTTTTGGGGTAAAACGGTAATTACTGAAAAATCTGATTTTTGGGTAAAAATTTCAGTTTTTAACTATTGAGTAATTAAGATAAATTAATTTATTTTAATTACCCAAGAAAATTATTGAAATTGGAAAATTTTGATTTTCCGCGTTCCGCTGCGTTTACCTGAATTGCTGCCCAAAACCCCAACACATTGTACATGGGGCGACATTACTCTTAATACCCGCAAGATGTTATTTCATTCAGTACACACCCCCTTTTGATTATCCTAGTGCAAAAATGACATTCAATATATTTATATCCTCCATTTCCATCTTCCGTATGAACTTCATGCACGTACTTCCAAGCCGGATATGTTCGAGTCAACATCTTACTGAAAATATATAAGCAATGTCACAGAGAACTAATCAATTATTCACAACTTCTTAATTTGACCAATTAAAACAAATTTTTCATTTGATTGAAATAGAATTCGATGAATTAGACAAAACAGAATTCAACAAATTTTTCATTTGATGAAACCAGAAACCAGAGGCGGCCAAACTCTTCATTTTCTACTTCAACAAAGCAGAATTAGAATTAGAAAAATTAGAGCCGTCTCTCTCTCTCTGATTTGGTCTAAAACAGAATTAGGTTTTGGACCAAATCAAAGTGGGAAAGACGCGCATGTGAAAGAAAAATTGAATTCAGAGAGAGATAGACCAGAGAGCTTACCTTCGTGATAACGGAGAGCCGAGACAGATCTTCGAACAACAAGATGAGAGATGCGCAGGAGAGCCTCAAACCACGAAGAGAGACGCGCAGGAGAGCCTCAAACCACGGAGAGAGACGCGCAAACGAGAGAAACGAAGCAAAATGGTAGATATACATACATATATATATATATATGTATATCTCAAACGACGACGTCTCGGAGGTATTTTATACCTCCAAAACGTCGTCGATTGAAGGCAACAAAAAAAAAATTAAAAAAAAGAATTGCGCGTCACGCAGAGGCTCTAAATCACGCCAGAGGCGGGCGCCTCGACGCGCCGTCGCCGAGAGATGGCTACTCGGTGCCACCTCTCGGCGCCAGCTCTCGGCGTATTTTTAAACATTGATCATAATAACTTCAATACTTTCAAACTCTAAGAGACAAAATAATGACAAAAACTAAACAAATTTCTCCATAATACAAATTATTTCGATAAAAGCGGCAGCAAAATTTCACCTCATAACCTTCTTCTTCATTTCAAGAGCGACATCAATGCAAGGCCTGTGAAAAACAAAAACCTAACTTATAACACTTGAACACAAAATCTTACAAGTTAATAAAAGAAAATTGACTATGAAATAGTTAAATTTGAAATTAAGGAGCTGACCTGTTTAAGCTCATCAAATTCATCCTTAGATAGGAATAAAACAATTTCTAGAAATAAAAACTTCCTAAATTAAAATTATTCCAATAAAAGAAATAAACTTCCTAATTAAATAAACTTCCATATCCCATCAACTTTCTTTCTGTTTTGGCATGTGCTCTTTGTTTTACCAAGGGGGTCACATAGTTTGATTTTATTCTGTGTTTTCTTGTATTCAGAACTGTGAAGAAGTTTTATGACAATGCTTTTTTCGGATTTGTATGTTCTGTTTTAAATTTATGCTTACACACAATTCTGACATCAGGGTAATTTACTGGTTGATGGATCAGTGGGAGATGGCTTCCATCTTCAACTTAGCTCTCCCTTTTGTATGATGTGGACAGCTGGATTTATTTTCTTATTCCCTAGAAATGTTTGTTTTTACCTCATTTTGCATCTTATAGTGCAGTTAGAAATCACTGACCATGTTGTAGAATCAACTACATTCAATATTAAGACATGTGTTTAAGTATCGAGTAATTTATGCAATGTAAGGAGGGAAGTTACTATACTATTAAACGAACTCCTTTTTTCTCTGTTTGGTTTTACAGTATAATATCATATTTGAAGACAGTTTTACCAAATTAATCAATGGAGGAGCCTCTGTTTATTATTGTTGAGGATTCATACTTTATTTAAAGAAACTGAAATTGCATGTATGGTACATTAACCACTCTTGTTCCACCCCCCCGGTCTCTTTCCTTGTCTTAGGTCATGTATGCTTACGATATTGTGTATATGCATGCTCATAATGCTATTTCTTTTTAGTTTATGCTGAATATTATGTTTAATTGCACTCAAACATCTGAATGCCAAATTACCACATCTTTGGAAGATTGAATATGACTCCTCAATATCTGATACGTGCTGTGATAGCTTCTTACAATTGTCTACATTTAAAAGTTGTCAAACTCTGTATGATCCATAAGAAGATTGCCAATAGACAAAAGTCCGAGTCTTCTTTTATTGGTGTTTTGCTGCCTGTATATCCGGACATTTAGAACTATCTCATTTTGATGTTGCAGTTTTGATCCATTTCACTTGTACTTCAGTTCTAAGCGGAATACAAAATAGCTGCAATAGTTGCATGGCAATAGCGGAGAAACTCTCTTTCTAACTATCTCATTTTGATGTTGCAGTTTTGATCCATTTCACTTGTACTTCACTTCTAAGTGGAATACAAAATAGCTGCAATAGTTGCATGGCAATAGCGGAGAAACTCTCTTTCATCTTATTTCTTTGTAATAGTAGTAATTTTCAAGTTTTTTTCCTTTACAGGAGCAAGAAGTGGCAATCTAGCTTCAAGTCATAGAACAAGTTTCAGCTCAACTGCAAGTGATAGTGATCACCCATCTCGTCGAGGGCCTGAACCTGCTTATTCTTTCATTGGCATGCATTGCATCTTTGATCAATGCAAAGCAGCTGGTACTTTTTTCCCCTTATATATACCTTTCATTTCTTTCATCATTAATTTGAGTAGCAAGTTTTTATCGTTTAAAAAGAAGCACCTGATTGATATAACTTGCAGTTGCCGTTTTGAATTTTGGGCACACGAGTTCTGATCTACTTGCATATGGGTCATCAGATGGAACCTTGATTGTTTGCACCGTCTCTGACCCACCTAAAGTCATCAAGCTATTAAATGGCCATTCAAAAGATGTCACAGGTTGGATTAACTGGTATTGTTTCTCTAGTCTTTTTCTTATAACTTAAAATGAAGTTTTGCCAGCATGACTTATCTGCTGATAATCTGATTCGGTCATTTAAATGTGAATGTCATCTGATACTCCTCTGTAATATTGATGAAATGAGTGGTGTGTGAGATTGGCTAAGCTTAGGCATCAATCTTTGGAGGGTTTGAGTGGTTTTGGGTCTCTCAAAGCCTGTCAGTATACATGGCAACGGGCCGGGCTCGGGCTGGGCTTTGATAAGCCCGGTCGGAGCCCGGGAAAAAAAATTTGGCCCGGGCTTTCACGGGGCCCGGGCCCGATTTTTTAATTATAAAAAATTATAAAAATTAAAAATTTATTATATAAATATATATATTTTATAATTAAAAATATTTAATTATTTATTTTAAGTCCGGGCCCAATTGTTTATTATAAAAAATTATAAAAATAAAAAATTTATTATATAAATACATATATTTCATAATTAAAAAAATTTAATTATATATTTTAAGCTCGGGCCGGGCCGGGCCCGGGCTTTTTCCACCCCGGGCCGGGCCGGGCTTCGGGCTTTTCTGCAAGCAAAGTTTACATTTAGGGGTAAACTGTAAATATTGAAACTAAGTCCTAAATTCTGGATGCATCATTTTCGTGTTGGGAGGGGGTGTTAGGTTTGTGCATGTGTTAGAACAATTTACACAAATAAGAAACAAATTATGAGTTAGAACAATTTTACCGTTCAGCAAGATACAAAAAGTGAATATGGGTTGAGTCGCGGACTATGTCGATCTCTTTAAGACGTTTCGCGGCTCTGCCCAAAATTGTGCTAGCAGTATGTCAGCTCCGCCGCCTCCAGGATAAAACAAGCCCAGATAAACACTGTCTCAATCGATTTTGCACAAAACTAATTGGAATACTCACACCCACGATAAAAAAACGATTGCTCGGAAATCGCAAAAACAATAGTGAGGTTTTTTATTTTGAAAATAAAAGATTTGCTCATGGTTTATTTTCTATTTTGCTATTAGTTTCTCTTCTATTTTGCTCTCGTTTTTTTTCTTATTTTCAGTGTTTCCAAGACATACGATCAATCTCTTTCAGTCACGCAGCAACATGCGCCAGTTACATATGAACACACATTGATCATCTTTGCCTTGCTTTTGATCATGTGCATCATTAGAGTCAGCCACGTCCAGATGCAATATCAAAACACCATGCGTCTCTGTTACTTCCAGTATCATGCATTTAATTGACTCTTATTTCATGCCATCAAATGGCTCCACTCAATCACGGCCACATGCGCACATATTGATCACTTGCATGTGGTTCATCAAGAATGAACAAGCCGAGAATGGCAATCCAAGAATGGAGCAGAGTTCAAGAATGAACAAGCCGGGAATGGCACTCTAGAAATGGAAATACAGTTCAGGAATGAACAAGCCGAGAATGACAATCCAAGAATGGAGCAGAGTTCAAGAATGAACAAGCCGAGAATGGCAATCCAAGAATGGAGCAGAGTTCAAGAATGAACAAGCCGGGAATGGCACTCCAGAATGGAAATACAGTTCAGGAATGAACAAGCCGGGAATGGCACTCCAAGAATGGAAGCACGGTTCTAGAATGGACCACCTTACAGAAACAGTTCGGGAATGGAAATCTCACGGTAACGGTTCGGGAATGGACCACATCACAGCACGGTTCGGGAATGAACCAGGGGTCGCAGCACCTCACCACCCAAATCAACTCAACTCAACACGTGGAAAGTCAAGTGGCAGTTGGCGAGCCAGGTAAGTGAAAATGCATTGCATAACTTTGATAGGATTGTCACTGTTACACATTACACAAGTCCCATCAAAGTGGGGTCGACTGTAGGCACTGCATTTTTGCATATAAGTCCCTATGATGAGTCTCATTTGGAGGCACTACCTTTTAAGTCACGGAAGTCACGAGAAACGAACGTCGGAAGGGGAAATTCAGAATAAGTACGTCATCGGATTCATTTCACAAGTTCATTGTTTTCGTTCGTGCTCCGTTCGTTACTTCGTTCGAACGTCAAACAGATTGCGGGCGTTCGTGTAGCGTTTGAATGAGCGTTCGAACGGCGTCGGTATTTCTGGTTTTGCTGCTAGCCTCACACCCAAGCCCAATTAGCCCACCAAAGCCCATAAAATACATCCCAATTAATAAAACACATATTTAACTGTAGGCACTGCATTTTTACACATAAGTCCCTATGATGAGTCTCATTTTGGAGACACTACCTTTTAAGTCACGGAGGTCACGGGAAACGGACATCGGAAGGGGAAATTCAGAATAAACAGGTTCACTGTTTTCGTTAGTGCTGCGTTCGTGTTTACGTTCGAACGTCAAACGGATTGCGGGCGTTCATGCCGCGTTCGAGGAAGCGTTCGAACGGTGTCGGTAATTCTGGTTTTGCTGCTAGCCTCACATCCAGCCCAATTAGCCCCCCAAAGCCCATAAAACACATCCCAATTCAAATAAATAAATATTAATTAAAACATTAACTAAATAAGATAATAATTAAATTAAGTAAATAATTAAATAAAACATATACCAAACATAAAATAAACAATTACCAACTTAAACTAAAATCATGCCTAAATTAAACAAATCACATACTAAATCAAAATATAATCATGCCTAATTAAAATCAATCAACCAATTATATTCCCAATCTAATAAGATTATTCCCAAACTTAAAATATTGTATTCCTAAACCAAGCCAATCAAATATTCAACATTCCCTACCTAGCCAAGATTTGTCCCCCCTCAATCTTTGACTTCCCTTAACCAAACCAAATCAAATCCCTCTTTAATTAGCCAAATCCCTTTCCTTGTCAAGCCCAACCCTTTTGCCTATAAAAAGAACCCTTCACCAACCTTCTCAACCCTAGTCCCTAGCTCATACACAACACACAGAAAAATTACAGGAAGAAGACACCCAAAAAAACAGTAAGCAAAAGATAAAGAGGAAACGGCAGCGAAACCACAAGGAAACAATAGCAAAAGACGGAGAACGACGACTCAAATCAGTAAGACAACGAACGAGAACAGTGAACCAGTGAACCGGGAGAGTTGCGGAGCATCCACCCTTCCGACGATCGTGTACCATACATCCGAGAGGTGATTTAAAAGGTTAGACCTGAGGGTACCTTTTCATTAGTTTATATTCGTTTTTTTATTATCATTGAATTCTATTCGCATGAGAGTCGTTTATGGATGCATGTTGTGGCTTGAATGAAATGGAAGAGTATCGTCTCTTGTGGTATATAGGATGGAAACCCAGACGTAAATTCCGTAGCCGAATCCGAATGGACGGTAGTGCGGTCTGTACTTGGGATACAACTCCACGTACCACTTGAGTAAACGGCACCTTCTCTTGTTTTGTGTTGCTTTTATTTATTTATTTTTTCGTCACTTAAATTATGCATGTTGCTTATTTATGCATGACTCAATCGAGCGCATGGGCTTAGTAAGTGGAATGAAAGATCCCCTATGGGGAGGGGTTAAAGCCCTTTACCACGATGCTTTGCCGCGCCGGTTGATGTGTGTTCGGTTGGATGCAAGACACGTTCAATCGGACATACTTAGAATAATATGATTGTCTTTATGTTTGTATGCATGATGTGATATGACGCGCATGGGCTTAGTATGTTGGTCTAAAGGTCCTCTCTTTGAGAGATCAAGAGCCCCAAAAGGCCACCTTTACGGCAGTACTTCGCCGCGCCCCTTTATTTTGTTGTTTATGTATTGCGTCCCATTTCATGCATCAGTTCTGTTCCCGTTCGAACGCGTTTACGAACGCAACTCAAACGCGCATGTATTTTTGCCTTATCATGCATCTGGTCTCATTTCCTTTCGAACGTGTTCACGAATGCCATACGAACGTGAGCATTCTGTTTCATTTCCGTTCGAACGCGTTATCAAACGCCATACGAACGCGAGCATTCTATTTCATTTCCGTTCGAACGCGTTTACGAACGCTACTCGAACGTGAGCATTCAGTTTCATTTCCGTTCGAACGCGTTTACGAACGCTACACGAACGTGCACACACTGAACTGAGTCTGTCTTATCATATTCATGCATAATTGCCTCTTGGTTGATCTTTCTTGTGCTATATAACCAACCGTATTATTTGTATTCCTGCATTTATCCATTCTATGTGTTCTTGGGATTGTATTCAAGCATGATTAGGCTGTTAGCATGTTATTTGGTTAATAGGTTCATGAGATAGTACTCAAGCATGATTATGTTGTTCTTAGTTTTCCGTATCATAGGATTGAAATATGTTCATGAGATTGCCATGTGATGTTGCATGTTGTGATGAACGTGTTGATGTATGCATATGAATTTAGAAGCATGATATTTTTGGAAATAAATGTTATTTAAGCCTGGTTAAATTATTGCATAAATCCTTTTATTACAAGTGACA
Organism: Zanthoxylum bungeanum; assembly: GCA_019454045.1. Lineage (NCBI taxonomy): Eukaryota > Viridiplantae > Streptophyta > Magnoliopsida > Sapindales > Rutaceae > Zanthoxylum > Zanthoxylum bungeanum. The sequence goes on along the minus strand of SKCR01008892.1, from coordinate 87,696 downwards.
TAAGTAAGGGACCGTTCCGAACCCAACGTTTTGAGGTCTTCCCTTGCGAGGGGTGAGTGCGGCCTTAAATCTCATTTTCCCGGTTCACACCGGGTGGCGACTCCATTACTCTCCGGTTTAGTCCCCCATGGCTACTCCGTACTCCCAACTAGGCCACGAGCCTAGGAACAGCATGCGTCACCCTAGATTTTCTGTGTTCCCACAGTCTGGCGACTCCACTGGGGATAGAGAATTGGCCCCGAAATATTGTCTTGTGATGTTTGGATTTATGTTTTAATTGACCGTGTCTATAGTAGATAAAGTGAGGGTTTAATCAAAGGCATTTTTAGGCTAGGTAATGGTTTGGTGTCTTCCTTCATTTACTACCTTTCTAGAAGGAAAAGCTGTGAAGGCACCTAGATAGCCATCTACTCGTAGCCTATTGTGATGGACTAATTTGGAGGACTCGTTGTTTATTCCTGACAACAAGCGATAAGAGCCTAAGAGGCTTGGGTATTTAAGTGAGCCTCGCTCCACCTTCCCTCTAGGGGATCCACAACGGGAAATCCATTTGACAGTCCGTCACACACCATAGCTCATTGGCACGTACCTTAGTGTATAAAAAGGGGTGCGCTCGCTTGGTTGCTCGAACCCTTGAGTGGGGAGACCTAGTTGTGGGCCATCCTTCGCCGGTGAGAGCCTTTGTCTATACTCTTACTAACCCACCCATAGACCGGGTTGGCTAAAGTAGCAATTATTTCCTTGAGAATGTGCTTGTGGACCATCCTCATTTGGATGCAGTTGGACTATTGTAAGAAATGCGGGCTTGCTGGGCCATTTAAACTGGGACAAGAACACATCTTATGACGATTGGGCCAAAAGGCTTCTAAATAACAATGGGCCATTTTATGATTGTGTTCGGAATATTATCATTTGGATTTAGTTGGGCTCTTTGCCATAAGACATGAACTCGTTGGGCCATTTAAACTGGGACGGGTTCACTCTTTTGACAGTTGTCCCGAAAGCTTCTAAAATGATAACAGGCCGATTTGTGTGAAAATTTTAATTGATTTAGTATATTATATATGTTACATGCATCTCATGCACCTCATGCATACATACATCATGTTAACTCTTGTGTTCTGAAAGCCATCATAGATTCCCGTTGGGTTAGAAAAAAGGGAAGACTCACCAAAATACTGAGAACAGACATGAGTGAATCCGATAATGAGGTGTCCCGTATGGATCAGTTAGAGAATGGTCTCGCCAAGATCACTGAACAGTTGCAAGCCTTGACTACTGCCATGACAAATATGGTTGTTCCCCGAGCCGGGGGAGATTCTGAGAATGTAAGGCGTGAGGAGCCTCCGAATGGGTTAGGGCATGATGTCCCCACTTTTGATGATGACATGGCAGAATATGCAACAGGCAGAGTGATTGGTCTCAGGCAGAATTTCAGAAGCTTCGGGATCAGGTTGAAATAGTTACTCGTAAAATGAGGGGTGAGAACGAGGATTTGCTAGATTATGAGGCAATGACCTTCGGAGAACAGCTGCCAGCTCAGTTTAAAATGCCCGACATGGCCAAGTTTAATGGGAACGGAGACCCGAGGGTCCATCTGCAGCAATATGTCTCAGTCATGAGTTCAATGGGCCTATCACAGCGCCAAGTCCAAAAGATGTTTGGGATGTCACTCGAGGGGGCACCTGTGGTTTGGTATCATAGCCTTGAGAAGAAGGTTAAGGAAGATTGGAAGGAACTAGCTGATGCTTTTCTGAAGCAGTATGTTACAGACTTGGAAATTGACTTGTCACTCCGTGATTTGGAGAACACTAAGCAGAAGCCGGAAGAAAGCTTCAAGGAGTATGTAGACCGCTGGAGAAGCCAGCTCCTGAAAATGCAGACTCGGCCCTCTGAGAATGACCAAATCAAAATGATCATCAAAGGCACCAAGTCCTCTATTTATAGTAAGCTGAGGAGGATGACTTCAATGATTTCTGATTTTCGACAGTTGAGGGAAACTGTCATGGATATTGAGGAAGAAGAGGCTGAAAACAGAAGGTCCTATGGCCAGAATAGGCGGACTCTTGGGGGGTATTCTGAGACTAAGCCCGCTACTGTCGAGGTTGCTGCCATCAGGAACCGGCAATTCTCCGACCTTGGTAGACCTTTGTCGAGGTATTTGAAAAGTTACAGAGACAAGGAATCTTGAAACCCTTAGAAGGCAAGCCACTTCCGCACCCCCCACCACCACACATAAATGTGAACCTTTATTGTCACTTCCACCAGCTACATGGTCATGACACCGACAACTGCACCCGCCTCAGGCATGGAATTCAAGATCTCATAGATTCCCATAAAATACCCAACCCATGAAAAGAAGCCCTCAACCACCAAGCTTCTCACATGGATGACAGTGAAAAACCATATGCCGAGGAAGAAGGCAGTGCTGCGGATGATGGAGATGTTCCTCCTAGTCTATTTGATCCAGTTTTTTTAATGGCATTGATTTTGTTACTTTTTCGAACTCTTTTCCTCAACAATAATAAAGACGTTCATTTCGCTGAAGCTCTTCTGCAATATGAGTATATTTGAGAAAATTATTCAACCTTGGTACTATGGAATCCAGTGATGAACACGGGGAACCTTCGAAATAAGCAAACAGAAAAGATAAGATAAACATTCAGAAATTGGGAAATAGAGCCAGTGAAGATATCAGACTTGGAAGGGAATTAGTTCACCGAGCCGATCAACGTAGACAGATTGAAGAGATAGCTTGTCTGAGGAAGAGAAGACTAAGCAGTCACCAAGAGGATTGATGGAAGACCTAACCCGATGGGATAGGAAACCCAATCATGCATGCATGCATACACGTAACATATGCGCATCCTTTTTGTGTTTGTTCTGTTTTGTAATAACAGGTTTCAGAGGAGAAAAAGAAAAAGCGTCAATGCAAGCCAACCAGAAGCAGTAACAGTACAATAGCAGAGTTTCGGGAATGAATCCCAAGGGAATGAATCATAGGGCCGAGGCCCACGTCGTCTGAATTTGGAATGAATCCAGGGAGTGAATCCCAGGGGCGAGGCCCATATCAGTATCAGTCTGGGGGCGAGGCCCATATCAGCAGTATCAGTCTGGGGGCGAGGCCCATATCAGCAGTATCAGTCTGGGGGGCGAGGCCCATATCAGCAGTATCAGTCTTGGGGCGTGGCCCATATCAGTATCAGTCTGGGGGCGAGGCCCATATCAGCAGTATCAGTCTGGGGGCGAGGCCCATATCAGCAGTATCAGTCTGGGGGGCGAGGCCCATATCAGCAGTATCAGTCTTGGGGCGAGGCTCATATCAGTATCAGTCTAGGGGCGAGGGCCATATCAGCAGTATCAGTCTAGGGCGAGGCCCATATCAGCAGTATCAGTCTTGGGGCGAGGCCCATATCAATATCAGTTTAGGGCGAAGCCCACATCACTCTGCGGCCGAGGCCCACATCAGCAGAATTTTGGAAGAATCCCAGGGTCGAGGCCCACATCAGCAGAATTTTGGAATGAATCCGAGGGTATAGGCCCACATCAGCATCAATCTGGGGGCGAGGCCCATGTCAGTAGCAGTTGGGGCCGAGGCCCACTTCAACAATCAGTTTTGGGGATGAGTCCCAGGGTCGAGGCCTACATCAAACACAGTTTCGGATGAATCCCGAGGGTCGAGGCCCACATCAGCATCAATCTGGGGGCGAGGCCAATGTCAGTAGCAGTTGGGGACGAGGCCCACTTCAGCAATCAGTCAATGGAATGAATCCCAGGGCCGAGGCCCGCATCAGTAGAATTTTGGAATGAATCCGAGGGTCGAGGCCCACATCAGCATCAGTCTGGGGGGCGAGGCCCATGTCAGTAGCAGCTGGGGCCGAGGCCCACTTCAACATCAGTTTTGGGGATGAGTCCCAGGGTCGAGGCCCACTTCAAACACAGTTTGGGAATGAGTCCCAGGGTCGAGGCCCAAATTACATCAGTATCAGCATTGCCGGGAATAGCATTCTGGGGGGCGAGGCCCATATTACATCATATCAGTTCTGCCGAGAATGGCACTCCGAGAATGGAGATATAGTCCAGGAATGGGCAGTTCAAGAATGAACAAGTCGGAAATGACACTCCGAGAACGGAGATATAGTCCGGGAATGGACAGTTCAAGAATAAACAAGCCGAGAATGGCCATCCAAGAATGGAGCAGAGTTTAAGAATGAACAAGTCGGAAATGACACTCCGAGAACGGAGATATGGTCCGGGAATGGACAGTTCAAGAATGAAAAAGCCGGGAATGGCACTCCAAGAATAGAAGCACGGTTCGGGAATGAACCACCTCACAGTAACGGTTCGGGAATGGACCACCTAACAGTAACGGTTCGGGAATGGACCACCTTACAGTAACAGTTCGGGAATGAACACCTCACAGTGACGGTCCGGGAATGGACCAACCCACAGTAACGGTTCAGGAATGGACCACCTTACGGCAACAGTTCGGGAATGGACCACATCACAACACGGTTCGGGAATGAACCAGGGGTCGCAGCACCTCACCACCTAAATCAACTCAACACATGGTAAGTCAAGTGGCAGCTGGCGAGCCAGGTAAGTAGAAATGCATTGCATAACTTTGATAGGATTGTCACTGTTGCACATTACACAAGTCCCATCAAAGTGGGGGCGACTGTAGGCACTGCATTTTTACACATAAGTCCTATGATGAGTCTCATTTTGGAGAAACTACCTTTTAAGTCACGGAGGTCACGGGAAACGGACATCGGAAGGGGAAATTCAGAATAAACAAGGTTCACTGTTTTTGTTAGTGCTGCGTTCGTGTTTACGTTCGAACGTCAAACGGATTACGGGCGTTCATGCCGCGTTCGAGGAAGCGTTCGAACGGTGTCGGTATTCTGGTTTTGCTGCTAGCCTCACATCCAGCCCAATTAGCCCCCCAAAGCCCATAAAACATATCACATTTAAATAAAATAAATATTAATTAAAACATTAACTAAATAAGATAATAAATTAAATAATTAAATAATTAAATAAAACATATACCAAACATAAAATAAACAATTACCAACTTAAACTAAAATCATGCCTAAATTAAACAAATCACATACTAAATCAAATATAATCATGCCTAAGTAAAATCAATCAACCAATTATATTCCCATCTAATAAGATGATTCCCAAACTTAAATATTGGTATTCCTAACCAAGCCAATCAAATTTCAACCTTCCCTATCTACCAAGATTTGTCCCCCCCCCAATCTTTGACTTCCCTTAACCAAACCAAATCAAATCCCTCTTAATTAGCCAATCCCTTTCCTTGTCAAGCCCAACCCTTTTTGCCTATAAAAAGAACCCTTCACCACCGTCTCAACCCTAGTCCCCGAGCTCATACACAACACCAGAAAATACAGGAAGAAACAACCCAAAAATAGTAGCAAAAGATAAAGAGGAAACGGCACCAGCGAAACCACAAGGAAACAATAGCAAAGACGGAGAACGACGACTCAATCAGTAAACAACGAACGAGAACAGTGAACCAGTGAACCGGGAGAGTTTTGCGGAGCATGTTGGACAAAATGACCCATAGCGTCACTATTTGCACAGATCATTGTGTTGTTGTAGCAAATTAACTATGTGACAAAGAAATTGCACTCTCATCATTTGTGATTAGATCACCATAGATATATAAATGAAGAGAGGTCCCTATGATTAGTTCTTGGATTGAGATGATATGAGACAGTATCAGTCCACGAAGGATTAATCATTAAATATCCCTAGCCGTAGTATTATCGAGACTGGACATCGATAATGCGGAATAGGCTAGTATTGCACTTGTGTGCGTTGTGAGGGCACAACGGGATAGTTCTCATATATATAAGTATTGGATACTTATGCAAGTGCGATAGGAGGTCGTGTTTCACCGATGGTACGGGAAACAGCTTCGCTCTGGATAGACCCCTCGAATCCCATTGGTATTATGACTATGTGTCTATGGGAGGCCGAAATCAAGGTAGGTGTGTATAGTCTTAACCTGAGACTTACATCGCTAATACTTACGATAATCGATAGACTTTGGTTTTGTGGTACAGGGTTTAACCGGTTCTGTGTACACCACTTCTGGGTTTATCAGAGAGTCGTAGTGTATTGGATGTGATGTCAAGACGGAAGTGTCACTCCAGTCATAATGGAGATGATGTCACGCAGGATACGGTATTAGTGCTCTTAAGTGATGCGCATCCAATCGTGATATTATGACCAGGTCATGAATATCCGATTATAGAGACTAGTTACCAGACATCCGATATGTGTTTCGGACGGGGCAGACACTTATCCAGCCCCAGCCCTAGCACGTGACTATCCGATACTGGGCCGATATGCACAATACAATTGTATACTACGCTTGATACAGATCTTAATATTCTTAAATGGATATGTCCGGAGAATTAGGTAGACTTGGTGCTTTGCTAGGAGTCGACCTTGTCTCGTAAATCGGTAGAACGTAGTACTTGGTACGTACGTGATTCGGATACTCCGACGACCGTATTTACTGCCAGATTATCCGGGGATCTCATGGGTCGCTTCCCGATAATCCACCGATGACGCACAACTCGCACTCTTGAATAATCTGGGATTATACAGAAGAGAGAGAAAATTAATCTAGGATTAATAACGGAGATATTTTATCCGGGATAAAATATCGTCTAAAGAGAGAGAACGATTAATTCGGAATTAATCGATGTATTAATATATTCGATATATTAGACGAAATTAGATTTCGACGCGGAATTAAAATTAGATTTTAATTCGGGCAAACGAGTTAATTTAGAATTAATTCGTTAGCGACGTAAATAATAATTTCGCTAGGCGCATTATTTATTTAAATTCGATTGAATTAACGTCGCGACGTAAGCTCGGTATTTCGGAAATATCGAACCCGAACGCGTGAGTGCACGTGGCCCACTTTCATTTGGAAACGTGTGGGGCCCACATGACACATGTCATTCTAATGCATTGCATGTAGATTGTGTACATTGCACTCAATGTCATTGCATGGAGTTGAGTGTTTGACACTCTAAGCCATTGCATGTTTTGTGTCATAATTTATTATTAATTTAATAAATATTATGGCATAAATAAAATTGATTTTTGGTAAATCATTTAACAATTAAACACAACACATTTCATCTCTCTAAAATGCTCTCTTCTCTCACGCCCAAGGGGCCAAATGCTCACTGTTTTTCTCTCACAAAACGTGACTTTAGGGAAGCAAGAGTGGATTTTCATGGTGAAAATCAAGTGCTAGCACACTTACAAGTCTTGCGAAGGTGGTAGGGAGGTTCGACCATGAGCCGGGATCCATCCGACGAAGCTAGGAGCTCCGTTTCTTCACCTCCCGAAATTCTGTTTTGCAGACAGTGGACTGTGCAGTGGCGTGAGCAAGGCAGTGCGTTTTTGGCCTTGATTCGTCTTCAAATCGACATAACCGATCAATGTGAGTATTCCGCTACCTCCGTTGGTGTATTCACGCATGTTTTCATGTCTTGATTTGATCTTGGGACCTTAGAAATAACCAACAATGGCATCAGAGCTAATGTTGCAAGCATGAAAAATGTAGGGCTTAAAATTTGGGTAAATGTTTGTTGAGCATGATTTGAATAATTGATTGTTTGAGTATGCTTATAACATGTTTAATTCATTTTGGTTGGACCAATTTGTTGAAAATGATTTGGAATAATTTTCCCCAAAATATTGATGTTGGCCGAATGGTAAAGATTTTGGGATTCTTGGAATTTTTTCATTTTAATTCATTGGATGAGTTATAATGATAAAGGATGATGTTAATTTGAAGTCAATTGGATTGAATTTTGAATTGAACAAAATCCCCAATTCCTCACCTTGGCCGAATGTAATAGCCCTTGATGTCTTGGTAATTTTGATTTTATGAACATTGGATGTGTATGAAATCATTCGGGAAGTTAATACGTTGTCGATTGTGTAATTAATCGGATTGAATTCAAATCGGACAAAATAACCTTCCTTGGCCGAGACTTAAAGCATGTAAATGGGTTTGATTTTTCATTATGTGTGTTTGACATGTGATAATGAATTAAGCATGATTAATTGGACTAATTTGGTGTTTTAGAAATATTGATTTAGTCGATTAATCATGTAATGCACTTTAGGTAATTAAATTGCGTAATTGGATTAGTGTAATTAATTATTTAGGCTTAAATTTGGATTTGGGCTTGAATTGTTGTAATTGGGCCTATTGGGCTTGATTTATCAAGTTTGGTTTAGGCCAAGTGGATTGGATCCAATTGGGCCCAAAACCTTAACCATAAAGCCCAATTGCGACTAATGAACCTTTAAAGTTAATTGGGCCTAATGGGCCGAAATTGATTTCTAAGGCATTTTGGGTGATCCACTATTGGGCTTTGGTTGCCGAAGCCCATGCCTAAGAATTAATTGAAGCCCATTGGACTTAAATTAAATTGACGTTGGACGTTAATCGGACTTTGAGACCCGACGCGATTGAATTTGGAATTTAAATCGTAAAAGGTTTATTAATATAAAGTGTAATATTTAATTTGGAATTGAATAGTGAATTAGTATTAAATACATGTTAAATTAGATTTAATGATGTAGTTTAATTTAATTCATGAATTCGTACTTTGAGTACTTATTCGCAAAAACGAGTTTGACTCGAACAAAATCAAATCGTTGTTTGAACATTGGATGATCACTTAATTATCAGATTAATTAATTTGATTAGATTGATTGATAGCATGCTTATGTGTGTGAATACGTGGTTGTGTTGAATGAATAATGTATATCGGATGGATATTAGTCGGGTGGGCAATTTTAGAAATTGTTGTAATAAATTCGATTTATTAAATTGGACCTGCGTGTCCAGCCTTATCACCTTCTTTCTCTTTGTATTCTCTTCTCACCTATTCCCCTCTATGTATATGAGGTTTCTTTAGAAGTGTAGTGTAACGGGTAGAAGTAGTACAAGTGCTAGCTTGAGTGAGAAAGGGAGAGATTTGATCTAGGATCAATGTGTAAGTATCCATCCGCATATCATTATTATTTATTTTCATACTCGCTTTATTATGTATTTAGAATGCATGTTTAAGGGTGTATGATGATGAGACCTTAACAAAGATAATTAAATTGGTAGCCAATTTGCACGCGAAAAACCCTCGTTAATATCAAGCGTTTATTTTCCTTCCATTGAGTGATTCTTACTCAAGATCCGAGATTGGCAGGGGTTGTTGGCCAAAGTCAAGCCCTTGTCCTCAAAGATGTGTTTTAATCACGAGGCTTTGTTCCATATCGGTGTCGTGTCCAAGTTGTGGTTTGTTGGCCAAAGTCAAGACCACTTCTTGTCCATTGACATTGATTACGAAGCTTCCATGTCAATGGGTCCGCGCTTGACTGGGATCACTAGGTTTGTTGTGCCAAAGCCAAGGCCTAGTTGATTCAGAGGAAAAAGGTTAGGGTATAATATTCGATATATAGGCATATATAAGATATATGTTTGGGACTTGGATGTCCACCTACTGGATCTAGGAGTTGGATGAGATCCAATTGATCTTCGAGATCTACCTAGTTAATTTTCATACAATTTGTTGGCCAAAGTCAAGATTGTGTGATATTTAACGGGATCCTAGCCCACTAGGAAACACGGTTTCCCGAGTACTCGACAGAGGGTTAGAGGCTCGACGAAAAATAGTGGGAGGCAAGTATTGAATTTGCAACATTCGTTCGAATACTCGCTAAACGCGCTCATTTATATTTTACTCGTCATATTAATCAAAAGTATTAGTTGGACTAATATTTTATGTTGTTTTAAAAATATATATAGTTGGACTATATACAAACTCATTCAATATATAGTTGATTTTATAATTGGATTATAGTAATCAATATAATTGAATTAAATGATAGTTGATTTTATAATGGATTATAGTAATCAATATTAAAATTATAGTTGATTAAATAATTGGATTATTGTAATCATTATAATAAATAGTACCTTATTAAAATTGATTAAATAGTTGGACTATTGAAATCAAGAAGAATTGAAAAGTTGAAATATTTAAAATATATAATCCTTGATTAAATGTTTTAAATGATTTAATTTTCAATTGGGAATTAATAATAGGTTAATTTATTTGATAAAATAACTTATTATGACTAAGCCCATAATTAAGCAAATAGTAGAGCATAAAGTCTTTGGAAGATTTATGTGATGATGACTTTAGTGCTTAATTAATATACTTATAATAAATCTATCTTTAGATTTAAAAGTATTAAAGTTGCAATTAATTGACTATTCTAGTGGAGAAAAGTCAAAGTTTGCAATTGGGCATGTAGCACAAGGTGCACATCATTTCGATATTCTAAAACCCAAGGCTTGGCCAAAGGTTTGTGAAATATTGAAAAGATAATTGACATATCCCAAAGTGACTACCATTTGGATATGGAAGACACGAAGGAATTAAAGATAGGGCGAGGCTCTAACTTTAAAAATATTTGTCAAAGTTATGTTTACTACTAGTATTGAAATTGGATTTTAAATACTTAGTGTGGTACATAATACATATATGTATTGACGTTCAGAATCCGCTGAGCTGGATACTGGCTTCAAGCCGAGATTTCTCTGCGAATTGGAAACGGGACGAAAGTCGCTGTTTCGACCGTAGATACCTAAGTTTAGGAACTACCCTTTGGGTATGTACTTAAATTAGGAAATGTTATAATGTAACTAGTTTGACTAGAGACATTATCTCTATATCAGTGTTTAATCCGATGCGGATAAAACCTTTATATTCTAGAACACTAAAGTGTTTCATTATATAAAGATGATACTGAGATAAATACATTGGATGTAAATAACAGAATTTATATTTTGAATATAATAAAATCTCAAACATATAAAATGACAAATAAATAGCTCAAATTGATTTGATCAATGGAGACTTATTTGTGGCATTGTTGTCTAGGACACAATTAAACAAGACTCGTATATCCACACTTTTGAAGAGTGGGTACTAGGACTGATTTGACTATTCAAATAAGGTCTACGAATCTAGTTTATTAGGTTAAATACCTAAAATACTATTTACTTGGTAATAGTAAAAGGGCCACCGATCTGTTAGCCCTATTCATGGTGAATTAAGTGGGCCCATATCTAGCTAGGCTAGATGTGAACATGAATATTTCGTGACCTTAACGGATGTAGCATCACGTTGTGGTTATGTGTTTCTTTTGAAGAACACAGATCGGAAACTTTTGAAGTTTCGACACGAAGAAACAAACAGATCGGCTATAGTGTTATTCCGCCACGGTAAGACCGTAATGGAAAATACTTAAGCAGTAAGTTTCATACTACATGAAAGAGTACGGTATTCTTTCAGATGAGGACTCCTCCCGAGACACGTCAGTTAGACGGTGTGTGTCCGAACTAAAACCGAATTTTTGTTGGACATGATAAGGTTTATCACGAGTCGCTCTGAGCTACTATTTCCTTCAACAGGATATGTATTAACAGTGCAAAACTTATTTAGAATAAGGTTCCATATAAATCTGTTTGACAGATATCATATAGGATATGAACAGGGAAGAAACGAGGTTTCTCATTCCTGATAATTTGGGTATGCCAGGCATAGCGTTTGGATGATACCAAACTAAGAACCCAAATTGGATAAGTGCCAATATAGGTTATCCTAAGGGAAACCTTAAGTATAGTACTTATAAATCCCACATGAGAACAATGTATTGTTGCTCACCATGCGGTTTTCCTGAGAGGAATACCGATATGCAGTGGTCAGTGGGAGGATAGTGATACTCGATGAAAATCGGAGTAATACTGTTCAAGGCACGAAGTCCTTAATGGAACACAAATAGTTCATCTATGATGAATCTATACCATTAATCTTCAAATACACAAGAACTTCGTAGATCGGATAGAGTCAGAAAACAACCTAGGGTATGGGTTTCTGATCTAACCTCATAAAGATGTCAATCTTATGGAAGTGTACCATCCGACTACGTTATGAGGAAGTGATACGAGGTATCGACTCCCTGTTATGGCAAAGTGCCATGAGTCCGAAATGGATTCCATGTATAACAACTATTTTGGATACTAGTTGTTGTACCACAAGGCATTGTGCCTATGGTACATTAAACGTCTTCAAGGAAGACATACATGGAAGGCAACATACCAACGTACAAAGCTAGGTTTTGACGGAAAGGTATCGTTATCAACATTGTGTTAATAACGGTTCAACCTTTTACCTGTTGCCATGGTAAATCCATTTTGAAGATGCTTGTTGATAACTGTATATTTCATTTATGAAATGTGTCAGTTACAAATCAAAATCGCTTTCCTGAAAAGGAAACCTTTTGGAGGATGTTTACAACATCCTGACGATTTTGTATAACCGACAAACAAGGTTTGCGGGTTATTCGATCCATGTTTGGATCAATGCAAGCATAAGGTTCTTGGAACTGTCGTTTTGAAATAATCATAATGGTTTATGATTTGACTCAAAACGAAATAATTCTTGTGTATATAAGGAGGTTAGTGGGAGAGCGCACTGACAGTGAAATTCCCATAAAACAATTGGTGAAAGCTTGGCTTTCATAGATATTCTTTCAATAGAAATTCTCCGTAGAATTCTGGGGAGTAACAACCTTTATTCAAGGAATAAAATCTACTGGGATAGATTTGGAGTTGTTAACACTCTCTGGGAAATTGTACATTTAAAATGTACTTGTATTGGTGTCTCATACGCTTCGAGCATATGGAGTCACAATCGGGTCAATCCAAGTGATAGTCACTGGATTGAAGTTAAGAACATCTGTTAGTATCTCAGAGAACTAAAGATGCTATCTTAAACTATGGAGAAGGAGAACTTGAAGTGACTGGGATCACTGCTGCAAGTTTCCAAACAGTTAAATACTACGGTACTATAAGTTTGAATACCGGGACAGTGAGCTGGAAATCTTCCAAGCAAGATAACTGTTGCCGAATAAACAACAATGCGGATTATTGCTGCAGCTGAGGCAGCAATAGAAGTCTTTGGGTCGAAAGTAAATCTAATTAGATTAGATATAGTTCTGTTAGCAGCTGAGCTAGGCGTCAGCACAAGCTAAGGAATTAAAGGTCTCATCGACGATCCAGATATATACTTCTATATCATCTGATTCGTTCGGATCATACATCGTGGCGATGTGATGATCGTATAAATCGCGTCAAACGATAATCGAAAAAATCCGCTGACGAAAACCTTTCCTCAGCAATTTGAGCGAACAGTACATAGTTCGGGTGTGGGACACTTGAGTGACTGGCTATGTGCCAAGTGGGAGATTGTTGGACAAAATGACCCATAGCGTCACTATTTGCACAGATCATTGTGTTGTTGTAGCAAATTAACTATGTGACAAGGAAATTGCACTCTCATCATTTGTGATTAGATCACCATAGATATATAAATGAAGAGAGGTCCCTATGATTAGTTCCTGGATTGAGATGATATGAGACAGTATCAGTCCACGAAGGATTAATCATTAAATATCCCTAGCCGTAGTATTATCGAGACTGGACATCGATAATGCGGAATAGGCTAGTATTGCACTTGTGTGCGTTGTGAGGGCACAACGGCATAGTTCTCATATATATAAGTATTGGATACTTATGCAAGTGCGATAGGAGGTCGTGTTTCACCGATGGTACGGGAAACAGCTTCGCTCTGGATAGACCCCTCGGAATCCCATTGGTATTATGACTATGTGTCTATGGGAGGCCGAATTCAAAGTAGGTGTGTATAGTCTTAACCTGAGACTTACATCGCTAATACTTACGATAATCGATAGACTTTGGTCTTGGTGGTACAGGCTTTAACCGGTTCTGTGTACACCCTTCTGGGTTTATCAGAGAGTCGTAGTGTATTGGATGTGATGTCAACGGAAGTGTCACTCCAGTCATAATGGAGATGATGTCACGCAGGATACGGTATTAGTGCTCTTAAGTGATGCGCATCCAATCGTGATATTATGACCAGGTCATGAATATCCGATTATAGAGACTAGTTACCAGACATCCGATATGTGTTTCGGACGGGGCAGACACTTATCCAGCCCCAGCCCTAGCACGTGACTATCCGATACTGGGCCGATATGCACAATACAATTGTATACTACGCTTGATACAGATCTTAATATTCTTAAATGGATATGTCCGGAGAATTAGGTAGAACTTGGTGCTTTGCTAGGAGTCGACCTTGTCTCGTAAATCGGTAGAACGTAGTACTTGGTACGTACGTGATTCGGATACTCCGACGACCGTATTTACTGCCAGATTATCCGGGGATCTCATGGGTCGCTTCCCGATAATCCACCGATGACGCACAACTCGCACTCTTGAATAATCTGGGATTATACAGAAGAGAGAGAAAATTAATCTAGGATTAATAACGGAGATGTTTTATCCGGGATAAAATATCGTCTAAAGAGAGAGAACGATTAATTCGGAATTAATCGATGTATTAATATATTCGATATATTAGACGAAATTAGATTTCGACGCGGAATTAAAATCAGATTTTAATTCGGGCAAACGAGTTAATTTAGAATTAATTCGTTAGCGACGTAAATAATAATTTCGCTAGGCGCAATTATTTATTTAAATTCGATTGAATTAACGTCGCGACGTAAGCTCGGTATTTCGGAAATATCGAACCCGAACGCGTGAGTGCACGTGGGCCCACTTTCATTTGGAAACGTGTGGGGCCCACATGACACATGTCATTCTAATGCATTGCATGTAGATTGTGTACATTGCACTCAATGTCATTGCATGGAGTTTGAGTGTTTGACACTCTAAGCCATTGCATGTTTTGTGTCATAATTATATTATTAATTTAATATATATTATGGCATAAATATAAATTGATTTTTGGTAAATCATTTAACAATTACAACAACACATTTCATCTCTCTAAATGCTCTCTTCTCTCACGCCAAAGGGGCCACAATGCTCACTGGTTTTCTTCACAAAAACGTGACTTTGAGGGAAGCAAGAGTGGATTTTCATGGTGAAAATTCAAGTGCTAGCACACTTACAAGTCTTGCGAAGGTGGTAGGGAGGTTCGACCATGAGCCGGGAACCATCCGACGAAGCTAGGAGCTCCGTTTCTTCCTCACCCCGAATTCTATTTTGTAGGGACAGTGGACTGTTGCAGTGGCGTGAGCAAGGCAGTGCGTTTTTGGGCTTGATTCGTCTTCAAATCGACATAACCGATCAATGTGAGTATTCCGCGCTACCTCCGTTGGTGTATTCACGCATGTTTTCATGTCTTGATTTGATCTTGGGACCTTTAGATTAAACCAACAGAGCATCCACCCTGCCGACGATCGTGGAGACGTACATCCGAGAGGTGATTTAAAAGTTAGAACCTGAGGGGTACCTTTTCATTAGTTTTTCGTTTTTTTTTTTATTATCATTGAATTCTATTCGCATGAGAGTCGTTTATGGATGCATGTTGTGGCTTGAATGAAATGGAAGAGTGTCGTCTCTTGTGGTATATAGGATGGAAACCCAGACGTAAATTCCGTAGCCGAATCCGAATTGACGGTATGTTGGCGCTGTACTTGGATACAACTCCACGTACCACTTGAGTAAAAACGGCACCTTCTCTGTTTTGTGTTGCTTTTATTTATTTTATTTTTTCGTCACTTAAATTCTGCATGTTGCTTATTTATGCATGACTCAATCGAGCGCATGGGCTTAGTAAGTGGAATGAAAGATCCCCTATGGGAGGGGTTAAAGCCCTTTACCACGATGTGTTTTGCCGCGCCGGTTGATGTGTGTTCGGTTTGGATGCAAGACACGTTCAATCGGACATACTTAGAATAATAGATTGTCTTTATGTTTGTATGCATGATGTGATGTGACGCGCATGGGCTTAGTATGTTGGTCTAAAGGTCCTCTCTTTGAGAGATCAAGAGCCCCAAAAGGCCACCTTTACGTAGTACTACTTCGCCGCGCCCCTTTATTTTGTGTTTATGTATTGCGTCACATTTCATGCATCAGTTCTGTTCCCGTTCGAACGCGTTTACGAACGCAACTTGAACGCGCATGTATTTTTGCCTTATCATGCATCTGGTCTCATTTCCGTTCGAACGCGTTCACGAACGCCATACGAACGTGAGCATTCTGTTTCATTTTCGTTCGAACGCGTTATCAAACGCCATACGAACGCGAGCATTCTGTTTCATTTCCGTTCGAACGCGTTTACGAACGCTACTCGAACGTGAGCATTCTGTTTCATTTCCGTTCGAACGCGTTTACGAACGCTACACGAACGTGCACACACTGAACTGAGTCTGTCTTATCATATTCATAGCATAATTGCATCTTGGTTGATCTTTCTTATGCTATATAACCAACCGTATTATTTGTATTCCTTCATTTAATCCATTCTGTGTTCTGGGATTGTATTCAAGCATGATTAGGCTGTTAGCATGTTATTTGGTTAATAGGTTCATGAGATAGTACTCAAGCATGATTATGTTGTTCTTAGTTTTCCGTATCATAGGATTGAAATATGTTCATGAGATTGCCATGTGATGTTTGCATGTTGTGATGAACGTGTTGATGTATGCATATGAATTAGAAGCATGATATTTTTGGAAATAAATGTTATTTAAGCCTGGGTAATTATTATTACTAAATCCTTTTATTACAAGTGACATAAGTAGGGACCGTTCCGAACCCAACGGTTTGAGGTCTTCCCTTGCGAGGGGTGAGTGCGGGTGGCGACTCCATGTACTCTCCGGTTTAGTCCCCCGTGGCTACTCCGTACTCCCAACTAGGCCACGAGCCTAGGAACAGCATGCGTCGCCCCAGATTTTCTGTGTTCCCACATTAACAATGGGAAATTAAACAAAACATAATCAATCATACATAATTTAGACAAATCAAATATATTAACTTCCTAACTAAACAAAATCACATACTAAATTAAAAGATGGTCATGCCTAAGGAAAATCAATCACAACTATTTAAAAATTTTGACTTCCTAATCTAAACCAAATTTGTCCCCCCTCAATCCATTGATTTCCTTGCCAACACCCAAATCAATCCCTTGCTTTCCTTGTCTAAACACCAATCAAATCCTCCTTTTAAATGCCAAAATCCCTTCATTGTGAGACAAGGTCAAGCCCTAGCCTTTCTCTATATAAACAACCCCTAACCAAGACATGCATTCCCCTACCTCATTCATACAAGAAAGCCTCTCCTAGTTCATTCACACAGAAACACCCAAGCTTATTGACACAACTCTCCCTCACTCTCAATAACCGAAGATCACAAACCAAAGAACTCTCATTACCTTGACCAAAACACATCCCGAACAGCCCCTTTACCTCATCAAAACAGCCCCCGAACCACACCATAACACCACCGAAATCACACCCAAAACAGTATCCAAAACATCCCAAAAATAGTAACTAAGATACACCAGCAAAGCGGCAGCGAATCGGAGTCAAAACAGCAGTGAATCAGAGTCAAAACAGTAGCTTGAGCAGTGGAACACAGCGAAGGAAAGGTGTGAACCTGTGAACCGGAGGAGTTGCGGAGCATTCCCCCTTTCGAACGACCGTACACCGTACTACCGAAAGACGACAAAAAAGGTTAGACCTGAGGGCACCTTGTATTTATTATCTTTCATTTGTCCGTTTTATTTATTTTAATAAGTTTTTATTGCATGAGAGTCGTTTTGTTGAGGCTGATATGAATTCCGGATAAACGGAATGCATGTTTCCTCTTTTGTGGTATAATCGGATGGAAACCCGGAAGTAAATTCCGTAGCCGAATCCGAATGGACGGTAGTACGGTCTGCACTCGGATACAACTCCACATACCACTTGAGAGATACATATATTCTGTTTCATCCAAACTTGTATTTGAGCATGATGTAGTTAGTACGTTATTTATTTATTTAGCCTGATTAGGCCTAGTGCGTTATTTATTCTTAGCATGATTTAGTCCTTAGTATGTTAATCTTTATGCATGATTTTAGATATCCATGTGATTAATATTTCGTTGTTTTGATCCGTTTTGAATGCGGTATCTAAAACATATGAATGTATGCAATCTGCCAGTTCCTGTTCGAACGCGTCATCGAACGCAACTCGAACGCGAACCTTCTGTTTACCGTTCGAACGCATTATCAAACGCTACTCAAATGTGTTGGACAAAATGACCCATAGCGTCACTATTTGCACAGATCATTGTGTTGTTGTAGCAAATTAACTATGTGACAAGGAAATTGCACTCTCATCATTTGTGATTATCACCATAGATATATAAATGAAGAGAGGTCCATATGATTAGTTCCTGGATTGAGATGATATGAGATAGTATCAGTCCACGAAGGATTATCATTAAAAATCCCTAGCCGGAGTATTTCGAGACAGGACATCGATAATGCGGAATAGGCTAGTATTGCACTTGTGCGCGTTGTGAGGGCACGACGACATAGTTCTCATATATTTAAGTATTGGAAACTTATGCAAGTGCGATAGGAGGTTTGTGTTTCATCACCGATGGTACGGGAAACAGCTTCGCTCTGGATAGACCCTTTCGAATCCCATTGGTATTATGACTATGTGTCTATGGGAGGCTGAAATCAGGGTAGGTGTGTATGGTCTTAACCTGAGACTTACATCGCTAATACTTACGATAATCGATAGACTTTGGTCTTGGTGGTACAGGGCTTTAACTGGTTCTGCGTACACCACTTCTGGGTTTATCAGAGAGTCGTAGTGTATTGGGTGTGATGTCAAGACGGAAGTATCACTTCAGTCATATTGGAGGATGTCACGCAGGATATGGTATTAGTGCTCTTAAGTGCGCGCGGCCATCGGGATATTATAACAAGGTCATGTATATCCGATTATAGAGACTAGTTACCAGACATCCGACATGTGCTTCGTACGGGCAGACCACAAATCCAGCCCCACGCCTAGCACGTGATTATCCGATACTGGGCCGATATACACAATACTACGGTATATACGCTTGATACAGATCTATATATATTCCTGTAAGAATATTTCTGGAGAATTGGGTAGGCATGAGGCTTTGCTAGAAGCCAACCTTGTCTTGTAAATCGGTACAAACGTAGTACGAGGTACTTACGTGTTCGGATAGTCCGACGACCGTATTTACTGCCAACATATCTGGAGATCTCATGGGTCGCTTCCTGAAGATTCACCGATGACGTATGACTCGCACTTTAATTATCTGGGATTAATTAAAGAGAGAGAGAAAATTAATCTGGGATTAATTGCGGTGAATATTTTATCTCGGATAAAATATCGTTAAAGAGAGAGAACGATTAATTTGGAATTAATCGATAAAATAATATATTCGATATTATAGAAATTGGATTTCGACGGCGGAATTAAAATTAGATTTTAATTCGGGCGAACGAATTAATTTAGAATTAATTCGTTAGCGACGTAAATAGTGATATCGCTAGGCGTAATCATTTATTATGACGCAACGGAAAATTCGTTAATTGGGAATTAGCCTACCCGAGCCCGGGATTATTTGCGAGCGCATTCGCATTTCGAATTCGAGTGCGGCACGCAAGTCAAATCGGGCGTCAAATCGCTAGTCACATCAAGCGTCGAATCAAATGTCACTTTGAGTGATATGACATGTGGTCACTTGATTTGAGTGATTGATGTAGAAGTTGAAAAAGCAACTTTTGCTTTTTGCTTTTTGACTTTATCATTAAAGAAAAGTAAAATATATGGTAAATGGTTTTAATTTTGAAAAATTATAAAAACCTATTACATTTTATTTTCTTTTTACTTTTTCTCTCACCTTTTTTACGCATCTCTTCCTCTCCCTCTCTTTTCTCTCCTTCTTCCACTTTCGGCTTGGTGCCGATTTCTTCTCCAAAAATTTCTGGTTTGACCGAAATTTTGAGAAGCAAATGAAGAAGAGTAGTGCTAGCACACACATTGGTTATATTATGGTGATAGGGAAACGAATTTGTGAGCTTGGAAAGCTTGAAGCTTGGGGCTTCAATGGAGTCTTTCATGGCCGATTTTTGGAGCATCAAAACAGCCCCCACAGTGCAGTCCACTGCAGTTCAAGAAGGCCCAAAACCGAGCTTGATTGAGGCAGAAACATGAAGTGCGAATTGGGTCCATCTTTGATGCATCTCTACGGTCCATGTGAGTTTTTCCGCACCTCATTTGGTTGTATTCTACTCGTTTTTATGCATGATTTATGATCTTGGGACTTGATTGAAACTCAACAATGGTATCTTGAGCCATTTGTGCATAAAACGTTTTAGGGTTCTTGAGCAAAATTTGGGGCTTTTTGATTGAAGCATGATTTTGACAAATTGTTTGTTTAAGAATGCTTGTATATGAATAACTTAGAATTATATGTAATCAATTTGAAGAAAAATTAATTGGATTGATTTTCCCCAATTTGCTTATTGTTGGCCAAAACTTTAATTTGGGTAAACTTGATTTTGAGCCTGTTTAATGAAATTGGATGATTTAGAATGCTTAAATGTTGTTTAATTGATGATTGATTAGATCAATTGATGAAAAGTGTTTGGAACAATTTTTCCCCAATTTGCTTGTGATGGCCGATTTGGTTAGCTCCCTAATGTCTTGGATTTTTGATTTTTTGTTCATTGGATGACTTGGAAATCATTTGGGGATGTTGAATTTATGTTTGATTGGGTTCAATTGGATTGAATTTGATTTGGGCATTTTTTTTCCCCTTTGGCCGAGACACTTGAAGCATAAAATTGGGTTTGATTTTGATCAAATTATGTTGGACATGATTCATTGATGTTAAGCATGATTAATTGGACAAATTTAGTGTTTTGGAAACTTTGATTTGGGCAATTAATAATGCTATACACTTTAGGTAATTTAATTGGAAAATTTGGAATTTTTGAAATTGAATATTGGCTTAAAATTGGATTTGGGCTTTTAAAGTTGTTATGGGTTTATTGGACTTTGTTGTACAAAGTTGGTTTAGGCCAAAATTGGTTGGATCCAATTAGGCCCAAAACCGCTTCCAAAAGGCCCAAATGCGACTAATGAACCTTTGACGTTTAATTGGGCCTAATGGGTAGGTGTGTAATGGTCTTAACCTAAGACTTACATCGCTAATACTTACGTTAATCGATAGACTTTGGTCTTGGTTTTACAGGGCTTTAACCGGTTCTGCGTACACCACTTCTGGGTTTATCAGAGAGTCGTGGTATGTATTGGGTGTGATGTCAAGACGGAAGTATCACTTCAGTCATATTGGAGATGATGTCACGCAGGATACGGTATTAGTGCTCTTAAGTGCTGCGCGGCCATCGGGATATTATGACAAGGTCATGTATATCCGATTATAGAGACTAGTTACCATACATCCGACATGTGCTTCGTACGGGGCAGACACAACCAGCCCCACGCCTAGCACGTGATTATCCGATACTGGGCCGATATACACATACTACGGTATACTACGCTTGATACAGATCTATATATATTCCTGTAAGAATATTTCTGGAGAATTGGGTAGGCATGGCGCTTTGCTAGAAGCCAACCTTGTCTTGTAAATCGGTACAAACGTAGTACGAGGTACTTACGTGTTCGGATAGTCCGACGACCGTTTATTACTGCCAACATATCTGGAGATCTCATGGGTCGCTTCCTGAAGATTCACCGATGACGTATGACTCGCACTTTAATTAATCTGGGATTAATTAGAAGAAGAGAGAAAATTAATCTGGGATTAATTGCGGAGATATTTTATCTCGGATAAAATATCGTTAAAGAGAGAGAACGATTAATTTGGAATTAATCGATAAAATAATATATTCGATATATTATAAGAAATTGGATTTCGACGCGGAATTAAAATTAGATTTTAATTCGGGCGAACGAATTAATTTAGAATTAATTCGTTAGCGACGTAAATAGTGATATCGCTAGGCGTAATCATTTAATTATGACGCAACGGAAAATTCGTTAATTTGGAATTAGCGTACCCGAGCCCGGGATTATTTGCGAGCGCATCGCATTTCGAATTCGGTGCGGCACGCAAGTCAAATCGTGCGTCAAATCGCTAGTCACATCAAGCGTCGAATCAAATGTCACTTTGAGTGATATGACATGTGGTCACTTGATTTGAGTGATTGATGTAGAAGTTGAAAAAGCAACTTTTGCTTTTTGCTTTTTTTGACTTTATCATTTAAAGAAAAGTAAAATATATGGTAATGGTTTTAATTTTGAAAAAATATAAAAACCTATTACATTTTATTTTCTTTTACTTTTTTCTCTCACCTTTACGCATCTCCTCTCTCCTCCCCTCTCTTTCTCTCTCCTTCCCACTTTCGGCTTGGAGCCGATTTCTTCTTCCAAAAATTTCTGGTTTGACCGAAATTTTGAGAAGCAAATGAAGAAGAGTAGTGCTAGCACACACATGGGTTATATTATGGTGATAGGGAAACGAATTTGTGAGCTTGGAAAGCTTGAAGCTTGGGGCTTCAATGGAGTCTTTCATGGCCGATTTTTGGAGCATCAAAAAAACACCCCCACCGTGCAGTCCACTGCAGTTCAAGAAGGCCCAAAACTGAGCTTGATGGAGGCAGAAACATGAAGTGCGAATTTGGTCCATCTTTGATGCATCTCTACCGATCCATGTGAGTTTTTCTGCACCTCATTTGGTTGTATTCTACTCGTTTTTATGCATGATTTATGATCTTGGGACTTGATTGAAACTCAACAATGGTATCTTGAGCCATTTGTGCATAAAACGTTTTAGGGTTCTTGAGCAAAATTTGGGGCTTTTTGATTGAAGCATGATTTTGACAAATTGTTTGTTTAAGAATGCTTGTATATGAATAACTTAGAGTTATATGTAATCAATTTGAAGAAAAATTAATTGGATTGATTTTCCCCAATTTGCTTATTGTTGGCCAAAACATAATTTGGGTAAACTTGATTTTGAGCATGTTTAATGAAATTGGATTTTAGAATGCTTAAATGTTGTTTAATTGATGATTGATTAGATCAATTTGATGAAAAGTGTTTGGAACAATTTTTCCTCCCCAATTTGCTTGTGATGGCCGAATTTGGTTAGCTCCCTAATGTCTTGGATTTTTTATTTTTTGTTCATTGGATGACTTGGAAATCATTTGGGGATGTTGAATTTATGTTTGATTGGGTTCAATTGGATTGAATTTGATTTGGGCATATTTTTCCCCTTTGGCCGAGACACTTGAAGCATAAAATTGGGTTTGATTTTGATCAAATTATGTTGGACATGATTCATTGATGTTAAGCATGATTAATTGGACAAATTTAGTGTTTTGGAAACTTTGATTTGGGCAATTAATAATGCTATACACTTTAGGTAATTTAATTGGAAAATTTGGAATTTTGAAATTAAATTATTGGGCTTAAAATTGGATTTGAGCTTTTAAAGTTGTTATTGGGTTTATTGGACTTTGTTGTACAAATTGGTTTAGGCCAAAATTGGTTGGATCCAATTAGGCCCCAAAACCGCTTCCAAAAGGCCCAAATGCGACTAATGAACCTTTGACGTTTAATTGGGCCTAATGGCCTAAATTAATTTATGGGCTTATAGGGTAACTCCCGGATTGGACTTTGGTTGCGGGTTTGACCCGAGTTGACCAAAAGTCCACGCCTCAAGAAATTAATTAAAAACCCATTGGACTTTAATTAAATTATATTGGATATTAATCGGGCTTTGAGACCCGTAACGATTAAATTTGGAATTTAAGTCGTAAAGGTTATATTTTATAAAGTGTAATATTTAATTTGGAATTAAATAATGAATTAGAATTAACTACGTATTAAATTGGATTTAATCATGTAATTTAATTTTATTTGAGAATCGTACTTTGAGTACGTGTCCGAAATACGAGTTTGACTCGAACAAAATCAAATCTTTGTTTGAACATTGGATGTTCACTAATTATAAAGATTAATTAATTGGATTGATTGATTGATAACATGCTTGTATGAATACATGGTTGTGATGTTTGAATAATGTATATCGGATGGATATTAGATGGGTGGGGCAATTTTAGAAATTGTTGTAATAAATTTGATTTATTAATTGGACCTGCGTGTCCAGCCTTTTCACCTCCTATTCTTTGTATTCCTTCTCAGCTATTCCCCTCAATGTAAATGAGGTTTCTTTAGAAGTGTAGTGTAACGGGTAGAAGAAATATTTGTGCTAGCGGGAGAGAGAAAGTGAGAGATTTGATCTAGGATCAATGTGTAAAATATCCATCCGCATATCATTATTATTTTACATATGCGCTTTATTATGTGTTTAGAATGCATGTTTAAGGGTGTATGATGATGAGACCTTAACAAAGATAATTAAAATGGGTAGCCAATTTGCACGCGAAAAACCCTCGTTAAATATCAAGCGTTTATTTTCCTTCCATTGAGTGATTCTTACTCAAGATCCGAGATTGGCAGGGGTTGTTGGCCAAAGTCAAGCCCTTGTCCGTCGAAGATGTGTTTTAATCACGAGGCTTTGTTCCATATCGGTGTCGTGTCCAAGTTGTGGTTTGTTGGCCAAAGTCAAGACCACTTCTTGTCCATTGACATTGATTACGAAGCTTCCATGTCAATGGGTCCGCGCTTGACTGGGATCACTAGGTTTGTTGTGCCAAACCCCAGGCCTAGTTGATTCAGAGGAAAAAGGTTAGGGTATACATTCGATGTATAGGCATATATAAGATATAAGTTTTGGGACTTGGATGTCCACCTACTGGATCTAGGAGTTGGATGAGATCCAATTGATCTTAGAGATCTACCTAGTTAATTATCATACAATTTGTTGGCCAAAGTCAAGATTGTGTGATATTTAACGGGATCCTAGCCCACTAGGAAACACGGTTTCCCGAGAACTCGACAGAGGGTTAGAGGCTCGACGAAAAATAGTGGGAGGCAAGAATTGAATTTGCAATACTCGTTCAATTACTCACCATACGCGCTCATTTAAATTATTTCGTCGTTAGATTAAATGTTAGTTGGACTAATATTTAAATTGTTGTTTTAATAAACAGTTGGACTGTATTATACTTGATTATATATAATTGGATTATATTAATCAATATATTGAATTAATTGATTTCAGTTTACAATTGATTTTATAATTGGATTATAGTAATCAATGTAATTGAGGTTAATTAATTTGGATTATATTGATTATATAGTTTGACTATTATAATCATTATAATATATATAGTACCACTAATCGTTGATTAAATAGTTGGACTATTGTAATCAAGATAAAATTGAAAAGTTGGATATTTAAAATATAATCTGGGATTAAAATATTTTAAATGATTTAAATTTCAAATTGGGATAAATAATAGGTTACTTTATTTATAAAATAACTTATTATACCTTAAGCCCAAAATTAAGCAAAATAAGTAGAGCATAAGTCTTTGGAAGATTTATATGATGATGACTTTAATGCTTAATTTAATATACTTGTCATAAATCTAATTTTAGATTTAAGAAGTATCAAAATTGCATTTATAATTCTTGGAGAATTAATTGACTATTCTAGAGGAGATAAAGTCAAAGTTTGCAATTGGGCATGTAGCACGAGGTACACATCGTTTCGATATTCCGAACCCAAGGCTTGACCAAAGGTTTGTGAAATATTGAAAAGATAATTGACATATCCCAAAGTGACTACCATTTGGATATGGAAGACACGAAGGAATTAAGAAAGGGCGAGGCTCTAACTTTAAAAATATTTGTCAAGTTAGTTTCACTACTAGTATTGAAATTGGATTTTAAATACTTGGTGTGGTACATAAAATATATGTATTGATGTTCAGAATCCGCTATGAGCTGGATACTGACTTCAAGCCGAGATTTCTCTGGCGAATCGAAACGGGACGAAAGTCGCTGTTTCGACCGTAGATACCTAAGTTTAGGAACTACCCTTTGGGTATATACTTAAATTAGGAACTGTTCTAATGTAACTAGTTTGACTAGAGACATTATCTCTATATCAGTGTTTAATCCGTTGCGGATAAAACCTTTATATTATAGAACACTAAGTGTTTTTTATATAAAGATGATACTGAGATAAATACATTAGATGTAAATAACAGAATTTATATTTTGAATATAATTAAAATCTCAAACATATAAAATGACAAATAATAAGCTCAAATTGATTTGATCAATAGAGACTTATTTGTGGCATTGAGTTCTGGACACAATTATACAAGACTCGTATATCCACACTTTTGAAGATGGGTATCAGGACTGATTTGACTATTCAAATAAAGTCTACGAATCTAGTTTATTAGGTAAAGTACCTAAAATACTATTTACTTGGTAATAGTATAAGGGCCACCGACCTGTTAGCCCTATTCATGGTGAAGTAAGTGGGCCCATATCTAGCTAGGCTAGATGTGAACATGAATATTTCATGACCTTAAACGGATGTGGCATCACGTTATGGTTATGTGTTTCTTTTGAAGAACACAAATCGGAAACTTTTAGAGTTTCGACATGAAATAGACAGACAGATCGGCTATAGTATTATACCGTCACGGTAAGACCGTAATGGAAAATACTTAAACAATAAATTTCTTATATACTTGAAAGAGTATAGTATTCTTTCAAATGAGGACTCCTCTCGAACACGTCAAAATGACGGTGTGTCCGAACGGATTAAGCGAATCATGTTAGACATGATAAGGCTAATCATGAGTCGCTCTGAGCTACCATTTCCTTCAATGGATAAGTTTTAACAGTGCAATAACTTATTTAGAATAA
Organism: Zanthoxylum bungeanum; assembly: GCA_019454045.1. Classification (NCBI taxonomy): domain Eukaryota; kingdom Viridiplantae; phylum Streptophyta; class Magnoliopsida; order Sapindales; family Rutaceae; genus Zanthoxylum; species Zanthoxylum bungeanum. The sequence goes on along the minus strand of SKCR01008892.1, from coordinate 60,795 downwards.
GGTTCCATAATAATTTGTTTGACAGATTACATATTAGATATGAACGGGAAAGAACCGGGTGTCTCATTCCTGACAATTTGGGTATGCCAGGCATAACGTTTGGATGATACCAAACTAAGGACCCAAATTGGATAAGTGCCAATATAAGTTATCCTAAGGGAAACCATAAGTATAGTACTTATAAATCTCACATGAGAACAATGTGATTGTTGCTCACCATGCGGTTTTTCCTGAGAGAATACCGATATGCAGTGGTCAGTGGGAGGATAGTGATACTCGATGAAAATCGGAGTAATACTGTTCAACGCACGAAGTCCTTAATGGAACACAAATAGTTCATCAATGATGAATCTGTACCATTAATCTTCGAATACACAAGAACTGAGTAGATCGGATAGAGTCAGAAAACGACCTAGGGTATGGGTTTTCTGATCTAACCTCATAAAGATGTCAATCTTATGAAGGTATACCAACCGACTACGTTTTAAGGAAGTGATACAAGGTATCAACTCCCTAATTATGGCAAAGTGCCATATAATCCGAAATGGATTCCATGTATGTCAACCAGTTTGGATACTAGTTGATGTACCACAAGGCATTGTGCCTAATGGTACTTAAAAGTCTTCTAGGAAGACATACATGAATGGCAACATACCAACGTACAAAGCCGGGCTTTTGACGGAAAGGTATCGTTATCAACATTGTGTTAATAACGGTTCAACCTTTTACCTGTTGCCATGGTAAATCATTTTGAAGACTCTTGTTGATAACTGCATATTTCATTTATGAAATGTGTCAGTTGCAGATCAAAATCGCTTCCTGAAAAGGAAACCTTTTGGAGGATGCTTACAACATCCTGATGATTTTGTATAACCGACAACAAGGTTTGCGGGTTATTCGATCCATGTTTGGATTGAAATAAGCAAGGTTCTTGGAACTGACGTTTTGAAATAATCATAATTGTTTATGATTTGACTCAAAACGAAATAATTCTTGTGTATATAAGGAGGTTAGTGGGAGGGCACTGACAATGAAATTCCCATAAAGCAATCGGTGAAAGCTTGGCTTTCATAAGAAATTCTCCGTAGAATTCTGGGGAGTAACAACCTTTATTCAAGGAATAAAGATCTACTGGGATAGATTTGGAGTTGTTAACACTCTCTGGGATATTGTACATTTAAAATGTACTCGATATGGTGTCTCATACGCTTTGAGCATATGGAGTCACAATCAGGACAATCCAAGTGATAGTCATTGGATTGAAGTTAATGACATCTATTAGTATCTTAGAGAACTAAAAATGTTGTCTTAAATTATGGAGTAGGAGAACTTGAAGTGATTAGGATCACTGCTGCAAGTTTCCAAACCGGTAAATACTACGGTACTATAAAGTTTGAATAATGGGACAGTAAGCTGGAAATATTCCGAGCAAGATAACTATTGCCGAATTAACAACAAATGCGGATTATTGCTGCAGCTGAGGCAGCAAAGAAGCCATTTGGATCGAAAATAAATCTAATTAGATTAGATATAGTTCTTTTAGCAGCTGAGCTAGGCGTCAGCACAGGCTAACGAATTAATGGTCTCATCGACGATCCAAATATATACTTCTATATTCATCTGATTCGTTCGGATCATACATCGTTGCGATGTGATGATCGTATAAATCGCGTCAGAAGATAATTACGCAAATCCGCTGACGAAAACATTTCCTCCGCAATTTGAGCGAACCGTAGATAGTTCGGGTGTGGGACACTTGAGTGACTGGCTATGTGCCAAGTGGGAGATTGTTGGACAAAATGACCCATAGCGTCACTATTTGCACAGATCATTGTGTTGTTGTAGCAAATTAACTATGTGACAAGGAATTGCACTCTCATCATTTGTGATTAGATCACCATAGATATATAATAAATGAAGAGAGGTCTATATGATTAGTTCCTGGATTGAGATGATATGAGACAGTATCAGTCCACGAAGGATTAATCATTAAATATCCATAGCCGGAGTATTATCGAGACAGGACATCGATAATGCGGAATAGGCTAGTATTGCACTTGTGCGCGTTGTGAGGGCACGACGACATAGTTCTCATATATTTAAGTATTGGAAACTTATGCAAGTGCGATAGGAGGTTGTGTTTCACCGATGGTACGAGAAACAGCTTCGCTCTGGATAGACCCCTCGGAATCCCATTGGTATTATGACTATGTGTCTATGGGAGGCCGAGATCAGGGTAGGTGTGTATGGTCTTAACCTGAGACTTACATCGCTAATACTTACGATAATCGATAGACTTTGGTCTTGGTGGTACAGGGCTTAACCGGTTCTGCGTACACCACTTCTGGGTTTATCAGAGAGTCGTAGTGTATTGGGTGTGATGTCAAGACGGAAGTATCACTTCAGTCATATTGGAGATGATGTCACGCAGGATACGTTATTAGTGCTCTTAAGTGCTGCGCGGCCATCGGGATATTATGACAAGGTCATCTATATCCGATTATAGAGACTAGTTACCAGACATCCGACATGTACTTCGTACGGGGCAGACACAAATCCAGCCCCAGGCCTAGCACGTGACTATCCGATACTGGGCCGATATACACAATACTACGGTATACTACGCTTGATACAGATCTATATATATTCCTGTAGAATATTTCTGGGGAATTGGGTAGGCATGGCGCTTTGCTAAAGCCAACCTTGTCTTGTAAATCGGTACAAACGTAGTACGAGGTACTTACGTGTTCGGATAGTCCGACGACCGTATTTCCTGCCAACATATCCGGAGATCTCATGGGTCGCTTCCTGAAGATTCACCGATGACGTATGACTCGCACTTTAATTAATCAAAGATTAATTATAAGAGAGAGAGAAAATTAATCTGGGATTAATTGCGGAGATATTTTATCTCGGATAAAATATCGTTAAAGAGAGAGAACGATTAATTTGGAATTAATCGATAAAATAATATATTCGATATATTATAAGAAATTGGATTTCGAAGCGGAATTAAAATTAGATTTTAATTCGGGCGAACGAATTAATTTAGAATTAATTCGTTAGCGACGTAAATAGTGATATCGCTAGGCGTAATCATTTAATTATGACGCAACGGAAAATTCGTTAATTTGGAATTAGCGTACCCGAGCCCGGGATTATTTGCGAGTGCATTCGCATTTCGAATTCGAGTGCGGCACGCAAGTCAAATCGTGCGTCAAATCGCTAGTCACATCAAGCGTCGAATCAAATGTCACTTTGAGTGATATGACATGTTGTCACTTGATTTGAGTGATTGATGTAGAAGTTGAAAAAGCAACTTTTGCTTTTTGCTTTTTGAATTTAGCATTTAAAGAAAAGTAAAATATATGGTAAATGGTTTTAATTTTGAAAAAATATAAAAACCTATTACATTTTATTTTCTTTTTACTTTTTTCTCTCACCTTTTACGCATCTCTTCCTCTCCCTCTCTTTTCTCTCCTTCTTCCACTTTCGGCTTGGAGCCGATTTCTTCTCCAAAAATTTCTGGTTTGACCGAAATTTTGAGAAGCAAATGAAGAAGAGTAGTGCTAGCACACACATGGGTTATATTATGGTGATAGGGAAACGAATTTGTGAGCTTGGAAAGCTTGAAGCTTGGGGCTTCAATGGAGTCTTTCATGGCCGATTTTTGGAGCATCAAAACAGCCCCCACCGTGCAGTCCACTGCAGTTCAAGAAGGCCCAAAACCGAGCTTGATAGAGGCAGAAACATGAAGTGCGAATTTGGTCCATCTTTGATGCATCTCTACCGATCCATGTGAGTTTTTCCGCACCTCATTTGGTTGTATTCTACTCGTTTTTATGCATGATTTATGATCTTGGGACTTGATTGAAACTCAACAGAATGCGCATGCATTTTGTATCATCAGGTCTGGTCCCGTTCGAACGCGTTATCAAATGCTACACGAACGCAAACTTTCTGTTTACCGTTCGAACGCATTTACGAACGCTACACGAACGCGCACACACTGAACTGAGTCTGTCTCATCATATTTCATGCACAATTGCCTCTTGGGTGATCTCCCTTGCATTATGTAGCCAATCATATTATTTGTATTCATGCTTTTATCCATTCGATGTATTCACGAGATAGTACTCAAGCATGATTTGGTTGTTCATAGTTTTCCATATCATATGATTGGAATATGTTCATGAGATTGCCATGTGATGTTGTATGTTGTGATGATTAATTTCATGCATGTGAATTTAGAAATATAATTATCATTGGAAATAAGTTGTTTAGGCTTGGCTAAATTATTGCATGAATCCTAATATTACAAGTGGCATAAGTAAGGGACCATTCCGAACCCAACGGTTTGAGGTCTTCCCTTACGAGGGGTGAGTGCGGCCTTAAATCTCATTTTCCCGGTTCACACCGGGTGGCGACTCCATTATTCTCCGGTTTAGTCCCCCGGACTATTCCGTACTCCCAACCGGGCCGCAAGCCCGGGACAGCATGCGTCGCCCCAGATCATGTGTCCCCACAACTAGGTACTTACATGTTCGGATAGTTCGACGACCGAATTTACTGCCAATATATCCGAAGATCTCATGGGTCGCTTCCCGAAGATTCACCAATGACGTATGACTTGCACTTTATTAATCTGGGATTAATTAGATGAGAGAGAAATTTAATCTGGGATTAATTGTGGAGATATTTTATCTAGGATAAAATATCATTTAAAAGAGAGAACGATTAATTTAGAATTAATCGATTAAATAATATATTCGATATATTATAAGAAATTGGATTTCGACGCGTAATTAAAATTAGATTTTAATTCGGGCGAACGAGTTAATTTAGAATTAATTCGTTAGCGACGAGAATAGTGATTTCGCTAGGCATAATCTTTTAATTACGTCGCAACGGAAAATTCATTAATTTGGAATTAGCGAACATGAGCCCGAGAGTGTTTGCGAGCGCATTCGCATTTCGAATTCGAGTGTGGCCCGCAAGTCACATCATTAGTCACATCAAGCGTCAAATCATTAGTCACATCAAGCGTCAAATCACATGTCACTTTGAGTGATGTGACAATTTGATTGATTGATTGATTGATGGTAGTTGTTGGCAAAGCCTTTAATTGCCTTGACTTTTTGTATTTTGTAAATCAATTATTTGATTTTTGGAAATTGAATAATGTGTATTAGATACACAAAATGAATCACCAAACATACATCCATCTCTCTGTCTCTCTCCTTTTTACACGGTTTTGGAGCCAAAAATACTCCCCCTCTATCACGGCCTCAAGGTGACACGGAACTCACTTGGAGGATTAGGCCAAGCAAACCCCTCGCAGCGGACAGAACCCTAAGAACAGCGAATTTGATTTTGTAGGAACAAAACCCTTCCAAGGCCACAAAGAAGACCCACAAAGAACTTGTCTTTGAGAACCCTTAAGATGATTCCTTGAAGTGTTCTGCTAGCATGGAGACGCCACTAAGGTTGCCACGCCTTAGATAAGTCGATTGCATGAAATAAGGGGAATCCCTCCCTTAAGCAATTTTTGGACAAAGCCAAGCTCTCAATGGAGATGAATTTCGAAATATGTTGATTAGCTTCTCATTAAGATGAAATGAGTTTAAATAGTACAATGAAATAACCCTAATGGGTGCAAAATGACCAAAACACCCTAAGTTGCTAACTAATGGCTATTAAATGGCCATGCCCTTAATAGACATTTAATAACAAACACAAAGTCAAAAGAAACAAAGACTTAATCAATAACAAACAAAGACTTAATAAATAACTTTGCCAAAAAGGTCTAAAGTAAAAACACAAAATCATAAAAGTCAACAAATGTGGAAAACTTTTCCAAATTTGTCTAAAGTTGTTTCCTTGCACCAAAAGTCCTCCAAATTCGTGGATTCCATGTATAAAGGCATAATGATGTGTCATAAAGTCCAATAAGTCTTGTCTTGGCCGAATATTTAGTGTCGGGCTTGAATCGGCTTGATCCGTTAAAAATATACTCGGCTTCAAGATTGCTGGTGCGTTACTCTGGTATGACTTGGGTCAAGTGAAATAGCTTTGGACCCACTCCATTGAAGCCCTCATGTGACGCCAATATGCCCCAGAGTTGTTTGTCACACTCGACCATGGCATTCTGCGCTAGCCCTGCCATTGCGTCTCTGATCTTCTTAGCTCTTTGGCGTGTGATTGGGCCTAATGGCAATTGCAAAGGATCTAATGTTCCTTGAGTTGTTGGATTCATGTCATTCCCTCCCTCTTGAGAAGGATTCGACCTCGAATCTGTACCTGCATCAAAAAGAGTTAAGTCAGAAACATTAAATGTCGCAGACACATTATGCTCACCTTGTAAATCCAGCTTGTATGCATTGTCATTAATCCGTTCCAAGACTTGAAATGGACCATCCCCTCTCGGTTGTAGCTTGGATTTACGCTGTTCAGGAAATCTTTCCTTTCGCATGTGTACCCAAACCCAATCTCCAGGTTGAAATACCACACGTTTTCTTCCCTTATTGGCATGAGAAGCATATTGTTCATTCTTTCGTTGTATGTGCTCTCTTGCTTTCTCATGTATGTGTTTCACCAAATCAGCTTTCTTTTTTCCATCTAACCCTGCATGCTCATCAACAGGCAATGGTAACAAATCTAATGGAGTTAGTGGTGAAACCATAAACAATTTCAAATGGTGAATAAGATGTGGAAGAATGAATGCTACGATTATATGCAAATTCAACAAAAGGCAAACAATCCTCCCAAGTTTTCAAGTTCTTAGAGACAATAGTACGCAATAACTGAGTCAAAGTCCTATTAATCACTTCAGTCTGTCCATCAGTTTGGGGATGACAAGTAGTAGAATACAAAAGTTTTGTTCCTAACTTACCCCATAAAACTTTCCAAAAGTGACTAAGGAATTTAACATCACGATCTGAAACTATACTCCGTGGAATTCCATGGAGTCGTACCACTTCTCTAAAGAATAAATCAGCAATGTTAGTGGCATCATCAGTTTTATGACATGCTATCAAGTGTGCCATCTTACTGAACCTATCAACCACTACAAAGATGGAATCTCTACCATGCCTAGTCCTAGGTAAACCCAATATAAAATCCATTGATACATCTACCCACGGCTCACTAGGTACAGGCAACAGTGTATACAACCCATGAGGCATAACCTTAGATTTAGCCTTTTTACAAATCAAGCATTTATCACACAAACGCTCAATATCTCTCCGCATTTTAGGCCAATAAAAATGTTCACTCAATACCCCTAAGGTCTTAGAAATGCCAAAGTGCCCCATTAAACCTCCCCCATGCGCTTCTCTAACTAACAACTCACGCATACTACAAACAGGAATGCATAATCTATTCTCCCTAAACAGAAACCTGTCATGTTGATAGAATTTATTAAAGGTAGACTTTTCACATGCAGCATAGATGGTACTAAAGTCAGTATCATTTGCATAAAGTTCTTTAATAAATTCAAACCCAAGCATTCTTGCACTCAATGAAGTAAGTAAAGCATACCTTTGCGATAGTGCATCAGCGACAATTTTTTTCTTACCTTGTTTGTAGCGAATTACGTATGGAAATGTCTCAATAACTCCAATCACTTTGCGTGTCGTTTGTTCAACTTACCTTGGCCCTTCAAGTGCTTCAATGATTCATGATCAGTATGGATCACAAATTCTCGAGGCCACAGATAATGCTGCCAAGTCTCAAGGGCTCTCACTAGCGCATACAACTCCTTGTCATATGTGGGGTACCTCAAAACTGCTCCATTCAGCTTCTCACTAAAGTAAGCTATTGGTCGCTTTTCTTGCATAAGAACAGCTCCAATGCCTATTCCGGATGCATCACACTCAATCTCAATTGTCTTTTCAAAATTGGTTAGCGCCAAAACTGGTGCACTACATAACTTCATTTTAAGATCCTGGAATGCACGCTCATGCTCTTGTCCCCATTTGAAACCAACAGTTTTCTTCACTACTTCAGTCAGTGGTGCAACAATACTACTGAAGTCTTTAACAAATCTGCGGTAGAAGCTTGCTAATCCATGGAAGCTTCTAACTTCTGTCACTGTCGTTGGTGTAGGCCAATCCTGAATCGCCTTCACCTTCTCTACATCAACTTCGATGCCATCTGCACTTACAACAAAACCAAGGAAAACAATCCTATCCATACAAAAAGTGCACTTACCAAAGTTAACATACAGTTTTTCATGTCTCAACACTTCAAGAACATGCTTCAAATGTGTAACATGCTCATCTAATGATTTACTATAAACTAAGATGTCATCAAAATAAACTACAACAAACTTACCTATAAAAGCATGCATAACATGATTCATCAATCTCATAAATGTGCTAGGTGCGTTTGTAAGACCAAATGGCATAACTAACCATTCATACAAGCCATACTTGGTCTTAAATGCAGTTTTCCACTCATCTCATTCTCTCATGCGAATTTGATGGTATCCACTCTTTAATCAATCTTACTAAAAACTTTGGAACCATGCAATTTATCCAACATGTCATCTAGTCTAGGAATAGGGTGACGATACTTTATGTTATATTGTTGATCGCTCGACAATCAACGCACATACGCCACGACCATCTTTCTTAGGAACTAGAAGAACTGGTACCGCACAAGGACTCATACTTTCTCTAACATACCCTTTCTCCATCAACTCCCTCACTTGCTTCTGAAGTTCCTTCGTCTCCTCGGATCGGATTGCTTCCGTAGGCTGGTCTGTTGGGAATGACTGCGCCAGGTAAGAAATGTATCTGGTGCTCAATACCTCTAATGGGTGGAAGCCCACTAGGAATGTCCTCTGTCAGCACATCACGGAATTCATGCAAAAGAGATGAAATGGACACAGGAAGCAAATGGTCAGTGTTAGCAATACAAATACGGTGTGTTCCTTGTAGACCACAAAAGCATAAGCTTGCTAGCCTTAAAAGCTTTCATTGCTTCACCTTCACCCATGTAAAAGCTCTTTTTCACTCGCCCTTTTGTTTCCCCCTTAAGTTCACTCACACTCCCTTAGAAACACTCACGGCATTTGCCTTATTTTCCTTACTAGGTTCGGTCACACTCCCCTCACGTGTTTTCCCCAAGGCTGTGTTTGCACTCTCAATCTCTCTATCTCTTTCAAGTTGCAACTTGACGTGATCCTCGTGGACTTGCTTTGGTGTGAGTGGGTAGAAGGTAATGGGTTTTCCCTTATATTGAAAGGAATACTTATTCTTGAACCCATCATGAATAACTTTCCTATCAAACTGCCACGGCCTGCCCAAAAGAATATGTCCTGCATGCATCGGTATCACATCACATAGGACATCATCCGTGTATGGCCCAATTGTAAAGCTCAATAACACCTGTTTTGTCACCTTTATCTCGCCACAATCATTTAACCACTGCAACTTATAAGGCTTGGGATGCTTCAAGCAATCTAATCCCAACCTCTCAACTAAAGCCGTACTTGCGACATTAGCACAACTGCCCCCGTCAATGATCATACTCACCCTTTACCATTCACACGGCATCTGGTATGAAATATGTTCTCCCTCTGTTGATCACTCTCATCCTCAATAATTTGTGCACTCAAAACATGCTTGACAACTAAGGACAAGTTATCCAGCGGTATGTATGCATCCCTCTTTGTCACTAGTATCCTCAATCTCAGGCTCATCATCATCAACCTCAACCTCACTGTCAGTAGAATGTACTTCACCACTCTTCTTATCAATCACTAAGGTGCGCCTGTTAGGGCACTGTGAAGAATAATGTCTCATGCCTAAACACTTGAAACACTTGATGTCCTTTGTCTTTGGTGTTGTACCTTCAGGTTTCATTCTAGCCTTGCTTTTTTTCTGTTCTAACTTCTTTACCCTTGGCACCAGGTTCAGCCCTTGGCTTGTTAAAGCCTCCATCTCGTCGATCATTAGGAACCCATTTCCCCTTCCATATAGAAGTAGTCTGAGTACCAAATCTGGATGTAGACTTCTTCTTGAGTATCTTTCTGCCTTGACAGCCATGTGAAACATATCCTCCAAATCAACATAATGATGCAACTCCACCATGTTAGCATCTCTCTGTTCAAGCCCCCTAAAAACCGTGCCATAGTAGCCTCTGCATCCTCCACTACATTCGCCATGATCATGGCAACCTCCATCTCAGTATAATAATCATCTACACTCTTGGTCCCCTGATACAAATGTTGTAGTTTCTGATACAACTCTCGGTAGTAATGGCTGGGTATAAATCGTTCCTCATGAGACCTCGAAGTTCTTCCCATGTCTGAATTGGCTCTCATCATAATTCCTCATTGGTTGGTGACAATCTGATCCCACCAAATCATAGCATAATCTGTGAATTCCATGACTGCTAGATTGATATTCTTTTCATCTGAGTAATGATGACAATTGAAAATCAATTCTATTTTCTTCTCCCACTCTAAATATGCTTCTGGATCATTCTTGCCTCGGAAGTTTGGTATTTTGATCTTGATGCTACTCAAATCACCATCAACATCACCATGTCTACCGTATCCTCTCCTATCATAATCCCCTTTCTGTCATCAAATGCACCTCTACCATCAAACCGCCTATCCCTTCTATCATTCCTCCTATCAAACCTCCTATTAGGCCTCATATCAGGCTCTGGCTGAAATCTCTCCTCCACATCATTAAGATCATCAGAATCATCAAACTCATTTTCAGCTTCTTCTTCATCTGGTGGTACCCGTCGTGGTGCCACATTCTGAGGTGGTGGTCTGGGAACACTGCCTGTTTGATTACTCTCTACTTCCCTGGACAACTTATCAAAAGCAGCATTCATGTTTTCCATCATATCCATGAATTTCCTTTCTAAAGCCTCAAGTTTTTCATCCACTGTCAAACTAGTACCTGCCATCTCAAAGCTTCAATAAACATATTAGAAGTAACAATATGTGAAAATAATTAGATTCCTCACAACCTCACAATCTCACAAGCTCACGTGTTTACACTCAAATATGTATCACTCCACTCGTGTTTATACTCAATATGTATCACTCCACTCGTGTTTACACTCAATATGATGTGAATATGACTTACCCAAAGTTCACAACAATGTGTAATCTTCAAGCTAGCATAAACAACAAGAACCAATGATGTATATAGGGTAGGTGGAATAATGCGAATAAGAATAGTAATCACGAAGACTCAATCAAAGAAACTTAAGCTAAAGAGCACGGAATAAGAAAAAAATGAGTTAGCGAAATGCGCAAACAAACAAGCAAGAACTCAATGTGACACTTAGCCAATCTTGTAATCACTCTCTACTGTTTTGTCTCACTTACTCTTTTTTTTAACTTTTCTCTTTTCACTCCTTTCTTTTGCCTCTCACACTCACAAGTGTATACAAAGCAAATGAAATACAATGCAAATATCAATATTTCAAGAGGTAGCAAATAAAACTTGCTTGGATATACACGAAATTAGTGCAAATTTGGTGCACTCAACCTCACTTCACTTGATTCTTCAACATTAACAACACAAATCAGCAAAGGTACACTATGTATAACTCACGACAATTATCAACTTCATGCATTTTAATTTGTTTCATCATTCATTCACTCACTCACTTTCATCACCAATGCACTCAAACACTCTTTCTTTTCACTCAAACTCACAAGATTGCACTAAGATCACAAGAAAGCAAATAAGCAAGTTCACGCAAATGCCAAGATGAATGATGTCAATTCTGATTTTTGCAAAGTTTATATGAATAATACTTAGGGAAACAACACTAATTGCACGTATTCAACAATAGAAAGACAAGATATGCCAATAAATCTCACATAGTCAAATCTGACCTGATTTTTTTTTTAACACAAATAACTTAATAACAATGTTGAACACGTCCTAGTAACATACAATTAACAAATAAACATTTGATTTAAGTAAAGAAAATAAAGCTCTAATTTTGACTCAAAGACCGAAACTAGAACATGAAGAAATACTAATGATCAATCAAAAACACTCAAAGGCAGAATGTTATTCATGCTATTTTGATCACAAATAAACAAGAAACAACAAGATCCAACAAAAACTAAGAATCAAGATGAACAAGTATCTTGATGACGAACAAATAAAATAAAGACTAAATCAAAAAACACAAAGTAAAGACAGAAAAATCAGACCTTGGAACCCTAAGCTCTGATACCAAATGACGCGGAACTCACTTGGAGGATTAGGCCAAGCAAACCCCTCGCAGCGGACAGAACCCCAAGAACCGCGAATTTGATTTTATAGGAACAAAACCCTTCCAAGGCCACAAAGAAGACCCACAAAGAACTTGTCTTTGAGAACCCGTAAGATGATTCTTTGAAGTGTTCTGCTAGCATGGAGACGTCACTAAGGTTGCCACGCCTTAGATAAGTCGATTGCATGAAATAAGGGAAATCCTTCCCTTAAGCAATTTTTGGACAAAGCCAAGCTCTCAATGGAGATGAATTTCGAAATTTGGTGATTAGCTTCTCATTAAGATGAAATGAGTTTAAATAGTACAATGAAATAAACCCTAATGGGTGCAAAATGACCAAAACACCCTAAGTTGCTAACTAATGGCTATTAAATGGCCATGCCCTTAATAGACATTTAATAACAAACACAAAGTCAAAAAAAACAAAGACTTAATCAATAACAAACAAAGACTTAATAAATAACTTTGCCAAAAAGGTCTAAAGTAAAAACACAAAATCCTAAAAGTCAACAAATGTGGAAAACTTTTCCAAATTTGTATAAAGTTGTTTCCTTGCACCAAAAGTCCTCCAAATTCGTGGATTCCATGTATAAAGGCATAATGATGTGTCATAAAGTCCAATAAGTCTTGTCTTGGCCGAATATTTAGTGTCGGGCTTGAATCGACTTGATCCGTTAAAAATATACTCGGCTTCAAGATTGCTGGTGCGTTACTCTGGTATGACTTGGGTCAAGTGAAATAGCTTTGGACCCACTCCATTGAAGCCCTCATGTGACGCCAATATGCCCCGGAGTTGTCTATCACACTCGACCATGGCATTCTGCGCTAGCCCCACAATTGCGTCTCTGATCTTCTTAGCTCTTTGGCGTGTGATTGGGCCTGTTGGAAATTGCAAAGGATCTAATGTTCCTTGAGTTGTTGGATTCATGTCACAAGCCCATTTCCTCTTCTGTTTTTTTGGTTTGGACCGAGAATGAAGGAGAAGAAAATGGTGATTTTGTGGCAAAATTACTAAGTGCTAGCACACAATGGAGACATACAAAGGTGATAGGGAAACCCACTTGTGAGCTAGGAATGACCAAACAATGCTTGGAGCTTGATGGATCATGCAAAAGCCGAAAATGGAGGAGCAAGGAACAGCTCACTGCCGAGCTTCTCAAATGGCAGAAAAATATTTTTGTTCTTCACCACATCGCTCAACCGCTCGATGTAAGTATTCTGCAACTTCTTTGATGTATTCACATGTATGTTTTATGCTTAATAATCGATCCTCGCGACCATAGAAACTCCAACACTTTTATCAAATGATCAGCTAAATTATCATCAGTTCGTATATGATCCATTCTTACAGCTCCATAAGAGAGGTATTCTCTAACTGTACTGTGTATCTACAATCTCTTACTGTTAATGAATTCAACAATTAATTCCCAAAAGTAAGTTTCTAAAAAATATGGAAAATACAATATAAGCAATAAATTTAAGAGATAATGATAGAGAAATTGACATCGTAGTTTATAGTGGTTCAGCCAACAATGCTCACGTCCACTCCTTCAAGCTGTTGTTGAAGCTTTCCACTATGCACAAGTGATTCCACACTTTACACCCTGAGTTTTTCGTGGCTCACTCACAACCAAGAGTTTTTTGTAGTTCATCTCTAACCAAGAGTTTTCTTAAGTACACACCAAATCTTTTACAACAATATCACTCACCCTTTTGAGTATTTCCACTCAACAAGGGATTTCACTACCACAAGTGTTTGATAATAAAAGTTTACACCACAACTTGGGAACTCACAAAAGATAAAGAAGATTTAAGGTGTGAGTTTCTAACCCAAGTATTCTAATCTCACTAAATGTGTATGAAGGTGGAGTGTGTGAGCTTTGAGTATAAAGAGAGTAGATGAATAAAAAGATTTGTTTCTCTTTTTATTTTTGCCTTGAAAGAAATGTTAGAAGGTGTAAGATGTTAGCAAAAACGAAATTGTGGCTTAATATATAGTGAATGTGAAAACTGTCATAACTCTCTGTGCCGAGATCGGTATGCTGGTCCTGCAATTCAAACGGCTATATGACCGTTGAAGATTAAAGCGCACCAACCGGATTACTGACCGGTATGGTGACTGGTATGCCAGTTCCCGGTTCCAGTAGCTATGCAAACTCTAGATAGACCGGTTGAGAGACCGATATGAAGTACCCTGGTTCCAAAGAGCATGTAAAACCGCCCAAGCCAGAGCAGTAGCACCGGTACGCCGGTATCAGGGATCCGTATGCCCGTCTCAGTGTAGAAATTCAGGATTTGAAGATTTAAAAACATTTTCCACATGACACTTATGCATCTATATGAATGTGCTTGAGTCCTATGAGCTTATAATACTTAAATTATCAACTCACGTACATTGAGAGCCCAAAACTATAAGACTACACTAGATATATTCGTTTGGTGCTTGAGTTTTCACATTCATTTGCTTCGACATCTTTTTATAATGCTCGCGAATGTGCGTCGAAGTCTCTTGCGTTGTATCATCAAAATATCAAAATCCTTCATTGAGTTCAATGACGCTAACACTGATGATTTTATACACCAATTTAGGGTCGAAGTGACCAGATTTTGTGATTGCAGGGTCTCCGTTTTCCGGTTGTTGGAGTTTCTTGGAACCATGGAGGGAACTTGTTGGCGTCATCCGACCTTTATGGGATTGTTATTGTATGGAAGAGAGCTAAGACAAGTTGGGGACAAATTTTGTATAGAATAGGGAAAAAGAAGGTTCCCGGAGACATTCACAAAGTGAAAAGGATTTTAACTTTGTTTTGCAGCATTCCTTTCATTCTTTCCAGAAAGTGATGATTCATTTGCAGCACACACTTACTGTTGGTATAGGGAGATAGTGTCTATAGCTGTAGACACAATACAATATGACCAACAAATTTTGTCAACTAAGTCACGATGGAAATCAATGCAAAATTCCCATAATCTATTACAGAGAGTTATAAATTGTCAAATTTTTGTACTGCTTAGGGTAGTTGAATACCCAGCTGCTAAGAACAAGTTAGAGGATTAAATGAACTAAACAACTTAACAAATGCAACCAACTTACCAATCACCGCATCCTTCATATTCAACCATCAGATCGTCAGGGTTCAGGGAATTTTTTTTTTATTACTTTTGATATCTTTGAGCTCTCAACTTTGAAGGAAAAACAAAAGGGATAAAAAACTATTAACATGTTGCACATTACATATTATAGAGATAAATTAAAGAAATTCTAATCTGTTATGTTTTATTATCAAATTAATTTAAGCATAAGAAAGTTTAATATATTAACCATGGTTCTAAAAAATTCTAGGCGCTGGTATATGGAGGGGGAGCGCTTAGCAACTAGAAGGACTGGCTAGAGGCGTTAGGCAGTTTTATTTTTTATTCAAAATTTTTTTATTAATATTTGAAAATTTGGATTCAATTAG
The DNA here is from genome assembly GCA_019454045.1 of Zanthoxylum bungeanum. Lineage (NCBI taxonomy): Eukaryota > Viridiplantae > Streptophyta > Magnoliopsida > Sapindales > Rutaceae > Zanthoxylum > Zanthoxylum bungeanum. The sequence goes on along the minus strand of SKCR01008892.1, from coordinate 45,073 downwards.
GTTTAGTGTTATGATTTGACGACGATTTGATATTAATTAGGGTTATGGTTTGATGAATTAAAGTCAATTAGGTTACCATTTGGAAAATGGAGGTCAATTAGGTTTATAGTTTATATATTTATGTTCAATTAGAATTAGGCTTAGGGTTTGTAGTTTCCGATTGCCACTGGCTTTCACTATCTCGCGAACACTCCACTCCACCTTGCTCTGAAATGGCTAGCGAACACATTCTCTCCGTCCATGCTCCAATCTCGGCCATTATTTGTTGTAGATCTACATCTTTTCGAGTGGCTGCCTCTAGGGTTGTAAATGAAACAAGTCGTTCATGAACAACTCGAGCTCAACTCGTATTTAGCTTGGTTCGAGATCGATTCATTTAATAAATGAGCTACTCAAACTTAAAAATTATAGCTCGATTATTAAACGAGACCGATTAGTAAAAGCTTGACTTGGCTCATTTTTGACTCGCAAACACTTTTGAAATAGACTCGACTCGAATCATATTGACATAACTCGACTCGATATCATATAGATGTGCGTGTGTGTCACAAATATTTTAATTTTTAAGGAAATTTTTTAAAATTTGATTAAGTATATAATTGATAAAAATTAATTTTTTTTTAATTAATCAAGTCAAGTTGAGCCGAATTGTTTAGTAATCGAATTTAAGTCAATCTTGAGCCTAATATTTTTGTAAGAAAGTCAAGTTCAAATAACACATGTAAATCTCGATTCGAGCTTGAGCTTATATAAATACTTGTCAAACTGGGCTCGTCTGGACTAGATGAAGGTCCAGGTCTTCAACCTGACCCGATGAGGGAGCAATAACTCTGGAAAACATCATTTTGCGATAAATATAAAAACAGTATAAAACACAAAACCATCCTTTGGAAGTTCCCTACGTCGGTCTACATGATCGGTATGTTGGTTTGACCAAATGTAGTTGCCTGTAAAACTGTGAAGTGAGGGGCATAAGATGCTGACTGAACCTATGTTCAAGTGATAAGATGCTGACTGAACCTATGTTCAAGTGTACTAACGAGCTTTGACTCAATTACATCCTTAATTGCCGCCCATCCCACCATTTTCCGATAAGTTGGCTAGGCATTGCTTGAAGCCTAGCCGGTGTCTAGACGGTCGCCTAAGCTATTTTTTAGAACACTGCTATTAACCATAGAAACATTTTTAGTGTTTGTTTTTTTCTTTAATACAAAAAAAATATGAGTTTTTTTGAAGCCTCTTATTTATATTTTTCATCAAAATCTGTTATTCAATAATTTGGATTTAACGTACCCGTGACCCGAGAAAACAATTATACAAACCTTATCATATGCCAAAGAAGCTATTTTAAATAAGCGTAATTTATTTTTTTAATGATTAAATCTTTTCCTCAAAGTTGAGGAAGGGAACCAAGAGACAGTTCTGAATTTGTAAAATATTATGGACACATATCCAACCACATATGCTTATGTGGCTGGATCTATGTCATTAAATCTGGCTCGTTCTCTCTCTTTCAATGACATAAATTCAGTTACATAAACATATGTAATTGGATTTGTGTTATTTATTTATGTATGTATCACAATTTGTAAAATATTTATGTATATATCATTCCTCTTTCTTCTTCTTCTTCTTCTTCTATTTTTTTTTTAAACCCAAAACCCACTATATTTTCAGAAAAAACAGTGGCTGTGCTTTTTAGTCATTATTATCCAAACTTACATTACAGGAAATTCTTGGGTTAAAGAAATTGAATTTGGGGATCCCTAATAGTAATAAATAATTTTACATCAATCATAATTTCAATCTCTCAATTCAATTCTTTCAAAAAAAAAAAAAAAAAACACTCACAATTCAAAAACAGAGAATTTGGTGCGTTGAAGAGAGTACCCACATCAATGGTAATGAAAAGGGCAGTGCCCTACTTGTACAAAAGTTCCTTACCGATTATGAGAAACACTTCGTCACATCATCATATAACCACAATAGCTTGCTTAATTTAAGCACTTTTGACCAAGAAGCTGCTTCTGAATAATGGCTTATTATTATTTTCTTGTCATCACCAAACGTTTTACTAAAGAAATCTTTGTTGTATCCCCACTAATTTCCTCGAAGATTAGCAATAAATTTTGTTTTGGCTTCAACCAAGATCTGGGAACATGATACCTGCAAAAAAAAAAAAAAAAAAAAAGTAACATATGAGAAGCTATTAGCAATCAAACATGCAAAAGTTCATTTGAATTCAGTTAAGTTTGATGAGATTTGGTTCAAGAATTTTGTACCATTGTTGAGTGGGACTGCCACAACCAAATTTGCAATTTTTAGGTCTATAAGTAGCACTATAGTTGCACTTACTGCATGTACCATTAGCAGTAGCAGTCCAATATCTTCCAATACTTTGCCAATTGATCCATACTTGACCTTTGTTCATGCTGGTCATGTCAATTGCTAAGGGCTCTTCTCCTTCCGGCGCATCAAAATAGGTCTGCAATGCATCAAAACCCCTAGTTTTAGTAACAGAGAAAGCGTCATGCTTGTCTAGAATAACAGGTTCTACTAGCATGCTACGTTATATTTGTAATGAGTTGTCACAAATGAAAGCATATGAGCTACTGTGGGTTGGTACCCTACCTTATACCATGTCAATGGTTGCTGTTTCTTTTGCTCCAAGGAAAACGGTATCCAATCAACCGATGGAATGGAACTCTGAGATATCATTGCTTCTCCTTTTAGACCAATCTGTACTAAAAGGGAGCCACTTTGAGAAGAAAAATTGACTGAATAAATGAAATAGTAAATATGGGAGATTTACAAACCTTGCAAGACCATTTATGCCAGGACAAGTCCCTCTTTCCCTCATCTAGTCCATGTAAAATAACCGGTCCAAGGACTCCTGTCTTATATGACTCGAAATGTGGACCGTTGTTCTTCAACCACAAACATCAGAAATATCAAAGATTAATTTAAACCGTTACAAGATTTTGATTGAATAAGATTAGAACCAAAGCTGTAAATCTTAGTGTCATATGATACACTGCTAGCACAAACTTCCATTCAGATAATAAGATGATGATGATGATTAGGGAACTAACCGGCAATCCAACAGCTATACTGAGCAATGAAATTGTATTGATTCCAGCATGAAGGTTAACATTTCCTCTGAAAGTAAATCTTTTGTTCGTTCGAGTTCCAGAGGCAGAGCCTAATCATAAGAGCAAGACCTTTTTATGAACATCCGAGCACAAGTAATAAAACACTACATAATCCAGTTGCATTTTGTACAAGAATAAGCAATCAAACAGTAAACCTGAAAGGTGTTCATTGACAAATACATGCAGGGCATGGCCTCTTGAGTGCACACTGAGCGTGGGACTCTCACCACCATGCAAAAATGATTCGGATGAACTTATATTGACACTGCAAACATCATTTCGGGTTTAAAAATTTGAGTGATAAATATGTCAAAAATGTTTTGATTGAAAAATGATAATTCTATCTTACCTAGTTGAGTACCAGAGATAATCGCTGGTATCTCTTGTGATATTCAACTGCTCCAATAGACCAATTTCTTTAATAGTTGAATCATCTTCGAGTGAGAATATGTCTTCATTGAATGCCTCCCATGAGAGAAAATTAATATTTGTGGGCAACATTTGAACTTGGGAACTTTGATTTGTCACCTGCAACAAAGAAATTATAAATTATTCGTCCTAGTGCATGTTAGTTTTGGAATAACTTGATAGCATTCATTGTCGAAAATTGTCCAATCTACTTACATCCGTGGTGTTGAAGATAACATTTTTGCAATCATGAAGGATACTGATAGACCAAGGTGGTAGCGTATACTGCTTATTATTAAAAGTCACCTTGGTAGCTGACTTTGAATGATAGTTTGATAAAAATGCTGCACAGTCCCCTGATTTGGAAGAGAATACATGTGCCTGGAAATAGATTACAATGCATCAATTTCAGGTTAGTAAATTTCTTGGCAACTTCATGAAAAATAATACCGAAGTTTCTAAATAAGATAGGCTCCTGAATCAAGATAATCTTGTATAGAGAATGAGAAACCTCTTCATAATTCCCCAAGGATGTTACAGTGGGATCAGCAGTGAGCAAAGCTTTTTCACATAACTTAATAGCCTTATGGAGCTCCTTTAAATGGCCATACTTTGGTTCTCTGATCAAGCCTATCATATTGTCAAAATGCCTTTATAAACAACAAGTTCAAGAGATTTAGTAATTATGTATTAGAATTGGGCTCAAAATTCTGACCATATTCATCAATCGGAGCATCATAGTCATAGCTGGTAGTAATGAAAGGGCCTCCGGCAGTTCTTCCAAAGTTAGTTCCTCCGTGGTACTGCAAAATGCAATGTGCACATACTGTCTTCACATTTACATTATATAGCAGGAATCCTCTTGTAGCAAGTGCACAGAAAGTTAAAACCTGACCTTTCTGAAAGTGATGAAATTATATATGACACGAATAACCCTCATAGCAAGTCTACTGAAAGTTAATGATTGCAAAGAATCATGTTTTTCTTTTCTGATAGAAGTCATACAAAAAAATGAAAGGAAAAGAGGATGCTTTGTTTTACAATTGTCAATACATCTTTAAGCTTTATTAGATGCAAAGTTCAAACATATATACACACACACTACTTGTGCTTTCTGGGGAATCAAGTAAAGCATAAAGGGAGATATCTCTTTCTGCTTTGACAATCAAAGAATTTGTGCCTAGCAATTGCAAAAGTATTTCTTTTTTCTACCAGGGAAAAATACAATGAATTTTACTGTAATTGTCACTGACCATGTAGTAATTAACAAAAGATCCGCCCTTTTGGATGAATCGAGCAACAGCAAATGCTAAATCTTCAACTGGCCTTTTATAATTTCCACCACCAAATTCTGAGAACCTACAAAAATATTTTTAAAAAAGGTCCAGTAAATAAATGTACTTCATAATCACAGAACATTTTAGAGATTAATGATGTTTGTGAACATTACCATCCAGTCCAAGCCTCAGTCCACATTTTTGGTTTGGAAGGTTTGTTTGGGAAGAAAGAGTGGCAGTAAAAACCATTGCATGTGTTAATCTGTAGAGTAAGATGGATTAAATTTTCTCATTAACCATTAATGAAGCTAAATCAAGACTCAAAACAAAAATCAAAATCACACAGTTTTTTTTATGAAACAATTTTCTTACCAGAGGATCTGGGGCATCTTCTTCCTTGCACATAACCCAAGGGACTCCAGTATTTAATTCAACAGCCATCTTAGCTGCCCATTTCATATAAGCCTCGCCGGCACTTCCAAATTCATTTCTTTCAGGTTCATATTCATTCTCAATCTGTTCAGAAGACATAAAACAGTCACACACACACACAGAGAGAATGAATATCAAATATCAGCAGCATTTTATTTTTTTTTTATCATACCTGAGAGAGGATGATTGGACCACCTTGAGACTGAAATAATCGTTCATCCTTCATCATTTGGACAATCTTATGGGTGAAATTTTGCATTGCTAACTGCAAAACAAAGCTCTAATTATCGATTAAAACTTGTAGAAGTGTCAATAATGTTCTAAACAAACATACATTAATTTTTTTTTTCCAATCAATTTTCTTTCTTACACACAAACCTTAAAAGGCTCATTGTCTGTTCTAAAGCTGATGCCTTGGACAAACTTCAACCAAACAGGAAACCCCCTGAAAGAAAATGTAACAAGAACATCAAAACAAAATTTGAAATACACAAATGCATCGAAGTCAGGTGTAAGGCTGCGTCCAGGACCTTCACTTGTAACGGGAGCTTTGTGTATTAGGTATGAGATTTTTTTTTTTAAAAATGCAAAAAATCAAATATAAAGCTTTAACGATGATGTAATGAGAAAAATGGCTGTTACCCAAAGTTCCATTCTGCACATATATAAGGTCCAATTCGAAGATGCACATATAATCCAGCTTTCTGAACCAACTTGATGAACCGAACTAAATTGAATCTACCCTCGAAACTATACTGAAATTCACAAAATAATGTAACTAAAGACAATAATAATATGACAACAAATTAAAATAGTAACAAAGTTTGCCGAAATTGCAAGAGTATGCATCAAAAAGCAGAGGAAAAACAGAGTACATTGCCAGGAGAAGGTTCATGAACATTCCAGAACACATAGGTATCAATAACATCTAAGCCACCATCTTTGGCTTTCTGTATAAGACCTTCCCACATCTGCATTATGTTCATAAATCATATTGTTTCATTTGTAAGAACATTTTCTTGGAAAATGTTAAAAAACAAAGTGAGAGAAAATGGTTTGAAGTTTTAACCTCATGGGAGCTTCTGGGATAGTGAATGGAGCCAGAGAAGAGAATTCTTCTCTGCCCATTAATGATAAGAGCCTTGTGATCATAATTAACATTGCTGATTGTCAAATGGAGACTTAGACACAAGACCAGGGACATGAAAATTAACTTAAAAGCTGAACTAGCTGCCATTTTTTTTAAAAGGTGAGCAGATTATAATGTGAAGTGTATGAGAAAAAAGAAAGTGAGCATAAGTGAGAAGAAGAGTTTGCAGTGTGATTTTTATTCTGCAGCAAAAACAGTAGCCATTTTGTTTTAACCATTCACTTTGTTTTTGTGTGTTAAAGATAAGTTTTGTCAAAATGCATGGTAACAATGACGATGAGGACAAAAGAAAATCCAATTATTTAGGAGAAAAAAAAGTTGAGGATGTATTTACTTAAAAATATAATTTGATAACTCCATCCAATTAATTAGATATTATCTAATTTGACAATCATAGATAGGGCAGCAACTTGACCGGTCACGATTTTGTTATGATACTACGCTGGTCCCACTCCAAAAGTTTTCATCCAAAATTCCAACTAGTTGAAGGAACTTAACATTTATATGGATATCACATACACATCTCCTAAGCAATACTAGATTTTATAGATAATGTTGATGGTGTTTTTTGTAACAAGTATCTCGAACAGTACGGCGAGGGCAGAGATGAGATTTTCCCCTATGAAGGAACAAATGTTCGGAGGGTTTGGGTTATTCCTCGGCCAGGGAGAGAGTCCGGACCCAGTTCCCAGGACCTGGCCGACCAGAGGACACAGTATGAGGTGAATCTCAGAGACCGACAACATCAGGGCCGAGACCAACCAATGTAGCCCGGTAGCTCAGTTCAGTTCTATCTTTTTTTCCTAAATCGGGATGATGAACTCGGATATTTTGGGTCAGGTCGGGAGTGGTCAAGGTAGTTCGGCACATGGTTTGGCCGCACTCATGAAGCCCGACGTGTGATCGGGGTAACTTGGACTTTTCCTCTGGCAAACACCACTGTTTGGAGCTCTTTACAGGCTGGCATCATTATTATTGCATGTGGCAGTGTGTAAAATAAGGTGATTTGACAAGCCGTCAGGTGGCAGATTTGCTTTTGGCGAGGCAGTCTCGAGGCAGAGAGTCCGTCAATCAGCCAGAAAATCACGTGGATGATATCAAGAAAGTATGGGAATAGTGTTGTAATTCTCTTGGTATATAAAAGAAAGTTAGTTTCATTTGTAGGAGATAACAAAATTTGTAATGAAATAGGGAGCACTATTTGTAAAAAGATACATAGACAAACAACTCGGTTTCTTTAGGCCATTCCTCAAAACAGGTCGGCCGAGCTCTGTTTGGTAATAAAAAGCAACACCCCACTTTGTGCCCGTGGACGTAGGTTGGACTCGCTCCCCCGAACCACGTAAACTCTCTTTGTCGATTTTGTGTTCATTTTGCCTTTTGCTACATTTGTTTTTGGTCTCCCATAACCAAACAAATTCACGGTTGGAGGAGGATTGTCTCGGGAGAGTTATCTCGAAACTGCCCCTAGGACGAAAATCACCCGTCAACAGTTGGCGCCGTCTGTGGGGAAAGGACAAAAAGCAGCTTGCGTAGTGAGACGATGGCAGAAGGCGAAAATCATGGGTCGTTGAAGAGTTCAACAACAGAGTGGTTTGGGAAAACGAAAGAAAGGCTAGAGGAAAGAGAAAGGGAACGAGAGGAAGCTGGTCAGAGTGGAAAGAGGAAAGGGTTCGCAAGAAGAAGGAAGATTGATGATAGCAGAAAAGAAGGGGGAATGAATGCCTAAAGAAGAACGTGATCAGAGTACAAGACAAGAACCAGAAAAATTATTGTAAGAGTCTCTCTTATAATGACCCTCGAAGAGTTGTAAGAAGAGCAGTAGATCCCAAGAATGTGAGTAAGATCTCTCCATTTCTTAAATAAACACTTGTTTATCCATGCTTGTTCATTATGGCCCACATAGAGGCCGAGATATTTCATGGCTCGGGTCTGCTTTAGTACCGCTGAGGCCGATGTATTTTGATGGCTCGGGTCTGCTTTAGTACCTCCGAGGCCGAGGTGTTTTGATGGCTCGGGTCTGCTTTAGTACCTCTGAGGCCGAGGTGTTTTAATGGCTCGGATCTGCTTTAGTACCGTCGATGCCGAGATATTTTGATGGCTCGGGTCTGCTTTAGTACCGCTGAGGCCGATGTATTTTGATGGCTTGGGTGTACTCTTGTATCGCCGAGGCCGAGATGTTTTAATTGTTGGGTTTCTTTAAGGTCCCAATGATCATTTTCAAGCAATGAAACTCATGTGCGAATACTCAAAAAGTTGCGGAATACTTACAATGATCGGTTGTGCGATGCGTTGAACAACAAAAACTTTTTTCCTCCTCCATGAAGATCACGGCAGTGGGCAGATTTTTGTCCTTCAAAATTCGGCTATGGATGATCCACCAAGCTCCAAGCTTTGTGATGTGATTCCATGCTCACAGGTGCGGTTCCCTATCACCTTCGCAAGACTCCTAAAGCGTGCTAGCCTCCGGAAATTTTTCCGCAAAACTTCCTTTGCATCTCGTACATGTCACGACAATTGCAGTGAAAATTGGAGAAGAAAAGGCCCAAGGTCGAGAGAGGGAGAATGAGAGAGATGAAGATGTGTTGTGTGTATTAGTTAATTGATTTCAAAAATCAATTAAACATATACCATATTTCCACTTTCAAAAAGTCAAAGCAATAAAGCCACAACCACTTCCATCAACTATTCACATCACTAATGACAAGTTTTCAAATCACTCAAAGTGACTAGACATCACATCAATCGATTGACTAGTGATTTGACGCTAGATGTGACTTGTGGGCCGCACTTAAATTCGAAATGCGAGTGCGCCCGCAAACACTCTCGGGCTTGGGTTCGCTAATTCCAAACTAACGAATTTTCCGTTGCGACGTAATTAAATAATTATGCCTAGCAAAATCACTATTAACGTCGCTAACGAATTAATTCTAAATTAACTCGTTCGCCCGAATTAAAATCTAATTTCAATTCTGCGTCGAAATCCAATTTCGTATAATATATTGAATATATTATTTTATCGATGTTCCAAATTAATCGTTCTCTCTCTTTAAATAATATTTTATCCCAGATAAAATATCTCTCTAATTAATCCCAGATTAATTTTCTCTCTCTTATAATTAATCCCAGATTAATAAAGTGTGAGTCATACGTTATCGTTGAATCTTCGGGAAGCGACCCATGAGATCCCCTGATATGTTGGCAGTAAATCTGGTCGTCGGACTATCCGAACACGTACGTACCTAGTACTACGTTTTTACCGATTTACAAGACAAGGTTGGCTTCTAGCAAAGCGCCATGCCTACCCCATTCTCCAGAAATATCCTTACATGAATATGTGATCTATATCAGGCGTAGTATACGTAGTATAGCGTATTTCGATCCAGTATCGGATGTCACGTTCTAGGCCTGGGGCTAGAAATGTGTCTGCCCCGTACGAAGCACATATCGGATCTCTGGTAACTAGTCCCTATAATCGGATAAACATGACCTAGTCATAATATCCTGATAGCTGCAGCATATAAGAGAACCAGTTCTGTATCCTACGTGATCATCATCTCCACTATGACTGGAGTGATACTTCCATCTCGACATCACACCCAATACACTACGATTCTCAATATACCCAGAAAAGGCGTACACAGAACCTGTTAAAACCCTGGACGACCAAAAACAAAGTACATTTATTGTCGCAAGTATTAGCGGTGCAAGTCTCAGGTTAAGACCAAATACACCTACCCTGATTCGGACTTCCATAGACACACAGTCATACTACCAATGGAATTCTGAGGGGTCTATCCAGAGGGAAGCTGTTTTCCGTACCATCGGTAAAACATAACCTCCTATTACACTTGCATGAGTATCCTATACCCAAATATATGAGAACTATGCCGTTATGCTCCCACAACGCGCACAACTGTAATACTAGTCTATTCCGCATTATCGATGTCCAATCTCGATAATACTACGACTAGTGATATTTAATGATTAAACCTTTATGGATTGATACTGTCTCATATCATCTCAATCCGGAACTAATCATATGGACCTTCTATCATTTATTCATCTTGGTAATCTAATTACAAATGATAAAAGAGCAATTTCCTTTGTCACATAGTTAATTTGTACAACAACACCATGATCTGTACAAATAGTGATGATATGGGTCATAATTGTCCAACAATCTTCCACTTGGCCTATAGCCAATCACTCAAGTGTCCAACACCCGAACTATGTACGGTTCGCTCAAATTTCTGCCGAGGAAATGCTTTCGTCCACGGAATTTGCATGAATATCATCTGATGTAATTTATATGATCATCACAAAGCCACGATGTATGACCCGAATGAATCAGATGAATATTTGAAGTATATATCTGGATCGTTGATGAGACCATTAATTCTTTAGTCTGCGCTGTAGCCTAGCTCAGCTGCTAACAGAACTAAAACTAATCTAATTAGATTTTATCAATCCAGAAGGCTTTTATTGCTGCCTCAGCTGCAGCAAAATCCACTTTTGTTGTTTATTCGGTAACAGTTTCTTGCATGGAAGATTTCCAGCTCACTGTTCCGTTATTCAAACTTATAGTACCGTTGTTACGACTTATAGTCGTTTTTATCGGTGGAAACTTGCAGTAGTAGTGAACCCAGTCACTTCAAGTTCTCATTCTCCATAGTATAAGACATCATCCTTAGTTCATCTAAGATACTTAAGGATGTTCTTAACATCAATCCAGTGACTATCACTTGGATTGGCCTGATTATGACTCCATATGCTCAAAGCATATGAGACACCAGGTCGCGTACATTTATTTTAATGTACGAGTTCTCGGAGAGCATCAACAACTTTTAGATCTATCCCAGTAGATCTTTATTCCTAGAATAAAGGTTGTTTCTCCCAAGATTCTACGGAGAATTTTCTTGAAAGCCAAGCTTTTACCGATTGTATTTTGGGAATATCATTTCTAAGAAATGATATTCATCATTTTTTAGGACATCACTGTCAGTGCGCTCCCACTAACCTCCTTATATACACAAGAATCATTTTCGTTTTTGAATTAAATCATGCCACCAACATGATTACATCAAAATGATAATTCCAAGAACACAATGCTTGCTTCAATCTACCCATGGATCGAATTAACTGCAAACCTTGTTTGCTTGTTTGGTACGACAAACCCATCAGGATGTTGTAAACATCCTCCAAAAGGTTTCCGTTAAGGAAAACAGTTTTGGTATTCAGCTGTCACGTTTCATAAATGAAACACGCAGCATTAGCAAGCATTATCCAAATGGATTTAACCATGGCAACAGGTAAAAGGTTTCGTCGTAATCGACACAATGTTGATAACAATACCTTTTCGCTACAAGCCCAGCTTAGTACGTTGGTATGTTGCCTTCCATGTATGTCTTCCTTGAAGACTTATATAGTACCATAGGCACAATGCCTTCTGGTATTTCAACTAGTATCCAAACTTGGTTGATTTACATAGAATCCATTTCGGACATTATGGCACTTTGCCAAAATAGGGAGTCGATACCTTGTATCACTTCCTCATACGTAGTCAGTTCGTATTCCTCAATAAGATTGACATCTACTTGAGGTGAGATCAGAAACCCATACCCCAGGTTGTTTTCTGACTCTCTCTGACTTACGTGGTTCTTGTGTATTCGAAGATTATTGGTATAGTTTCATCCTTGATGAACTATATGTGTTCCATTAAGGAATCAGTGCCTGGAATAGCATTACTCCGATTTTCATCGAGTTTTACTTTCCTCCCACTTACCACTGCATATAGGTATTCCTCTCAGGAAAACTGCATGGCGAGCAACAATTACATTGTTCTCAAGTGAGTTGTATAAGTACTATACTTAGGTTTCCCTATGATAACCCACAACTTAGGCACTTATCCGATTTGGGTTCTAGTTTGGTATCATCTAAACATATGCCCAGCATTCCCAAATCTTCAGGAATGAGAAACCCGGTTTCTTTCATGTTCATATCTAATATGAAGTCTGTCTAACAGATTTTCATGGAACCTTATTCAAAATAAGTTCTGCACTGTTTATGCGTATCCGTTGAAGGAAATGGTAGCTCAGAGCGACTCATGATTAACCTTATCATGTCCAACAAAGTTTGGTTTCTCAGTTCGGACACACCATTAGGATTGACGTGTTTCGAGAGGAGTCCTCATTGAAAGACTACTCTACTCTTTCAAGTATTTGAGAAACTTATTGCTTAAGTATTTTCATCATGGTCTAACCGTGATGTTTAATACTTTAGCCGATCTATTTGTCTACTTCGTGTCGAAACTGTAAAAGTTTTCGATTTGTGTTTCATAAGAAACACATAACCATAACGCGATGCCACATCCGTAAAGGTTACAATATTCATATCCACCTCTAGCCTAGCTAGATATGGGCCCACTTACGTCACTATGAACAGGAGCTAACAGATTGGTGGCATTTACACTTTTACCAAGTAAAAAGTACTTTAGGCACTTTGCCTAATAAACTAGATTTGTAGACTTTATTTGATTAGAATCAAATTTGTCCTAGTACCCACTCTTTGAATGTGTGGATATACGAGTCTTGTTTAATTGTGTCCCAGACAACAATGCCACAAATAAGTCTCATCTGATCAAATCAGTTTGAGCTATTTGTTTGTCATGTTATACGTTTGAGATTCATTTATATTCAAAATATAAATACTGTTATAAACATCTAATGTGTTTATCTCAATATCATCTTTATAAAATGAAACACTTTAGTGTTCTAGAATATAAAGGTATACCTGCAACGGGTTAAACCCTGATATAGAGATAATGTTTCTAGTCAAACTATTTACATTGTAACAATTTTCTAATTCAACTACACACCCGAAGAGTAGTTCCTAAACTTAGGTATCTACGGTTAAAACAGCGACTGTCGTCCCGTTTTCGACTCGCAGATTGATCTCATCTGAAGTCAGTATCCTGCTTGTCAGCAGATTCTGCACATCAGTACATATTTATGTACCACACTCGGTATCTAAAATCCAATTTTAATACTAGTAGTGAACATGCTTATGAAAAACATATTTGAAGTCGGAGCCTTGCACCGTCTTCAATTCCTTCATGTCTGCCTTGTCCATACGGCAATCACGCTTCTGTGTCCCCGTTTGCCACAGTTTAGGCCGACATCTTGGGATATGTCCTATATCTTCCCAGAAGATTATAATGATTTTGCCTTTGCCCTTTTTTCCACACCCCAGAAGCCTTTGGCCAAGCCTTGGCCTTCTAGAATATTGAAGTAAGGTGCGCCTTGCGCTTTTTGCCGTATTGCAAACTTTTGCTTTTTCTTATTGAGAATAGCCATTAACTCTCCAAGAGTTTACTATTGCAATTTAGTACTTCTAAGATCTAAGAATAGATCTATGTAGATCCTTCAATTTCATTATCATACTATAAGGATCTAATCCTTAGTTCTGAATAAGAAATTAAAGAGTCTATTTGGCAAGCTTTAATTGGATTAAGCACTAAAGTTATCATCACATGAATCTTCCAAAGATCATGTTCAACTTTTGCTCAACTCTAGACTTAGGCATAAGATGTTATTTTATCAAATAAAGTAACTTCTTAGTTTTCAGGACTATCCTGATGTTTTATTCCCAATTTGAAAATTAAAGTCGTTTAAATACATTTTTCACCCAAGATTATGTTTTAAACACTAATATTTCAATTATCTTGATTCTAATAGTCCAACTATTTAATCAACGATTTTAGGTACTATTCATTATAATGATTACTATAGTCCAACTATATAATCAGCTATAATTTAATTGGTTAAATTCAATTATATTGATTACTATAATCCAATTATAAAATCAACTATTAATTGAAATGGTTAATTCAAATATATTGATTACTATAATACAATTATATAATCAACTATAAATGAAATAGTTTGAATACAGTCCAACTGTTCAATTAAAACAACATTAAATATTAGTCCAACTAATAAATAATTTATTTGACGAAATATTTGAAATGAGCGCGTATGGAAAGTAACAAAACGAATATTGCAAATTTAATACTTGCCTCCCACTATTTTTTGGCAAGCCTATAACCCTCTGTGGAGTACTCGGGAAACCTTGTTTCCTAGTGGGCTAGGATCTTGTTAAATAACACACAATCTTGACTTTGGCCAACAAATTGTATGATAATTAACTAGGTAGATCTCTAAGATCAATTGGATCCCATCCAATTCCTAGATCCAGTAGGTGGACATCCAAGTCCGAAACATATATCTTATATATGCCAATATATCCAATATATTGCCTAACCTTTTTCCTCTAAATCCACTAAGCCTTGGCTTTGGCACAAAAAACTTAGTGATCCCAGTTAAGCGGAACCCATTGATCATGGAAAGCTTCATAATCAATGTCGATGGACAAGAAGTGATCTTGACTTTGGCCAACAAATCAAAACTTGGACAAGACACCAATATTGAACAAAGCCTTCATGATTCAAACACATCCTTGACGGACAAAGGTCTTGACTTTGGCCAACAAACCAATGGCAGTCTTGGATCTTGAGTAAGAATCACTCAATGGAAGGAAAAATGCTTAATATGATGTTGAGGGTTTTTCGCGTGTAATTGGCAACCAATTAATTATCTTTGTTAAGGTCTCATCATCATACACCCTTAAACATGCATTCTAAACATATAATAAGGCGCGTAAGTAAATAAATATAATAATGATATGCGGATGGATATTTAAACACATTGTCCCTAGAACAAATCTCTCACTTTCCTCTCTCCCTTTAGCACAAGTATTACTTCTACCCGATTACATAACACTTCTAAAGAAACCTCATTTACATTGAGGGGAATAGGTGATAAGAGAAATACACAGAGTCAAGAGGTAATAGGCTGGACACGCAGGTCCAATTAATAAATTTTAAATTTATTACAACAATTTCCAAAATTGCCCTCACCCATCTAATATCCATCCGATATACATTATTCATACATTGCAACCATGTATTCACACAAGCATGTTATCAATCAATCTAATCCAATTAATTAATCTGAATATTAATGACCATCCAATGTTCAAACAACGATTTGATTTTGCGCGAGTCAAACTCGTTTTGCGAATAAGTACTCAAAGTATGAATTCTTAAATTATATTAAACTACAACATTAAATCCAATTTAATTTGTATTTAATACTAATTCATCTATTTAATTCCAAATTAAATATTACACTTTTTAATGTACCTTTTCGACTTAGATTCTAAATCTAATAGTTATGGATCTCAAAGCCCGGTTAACATCCAATGTCAATTTAATTTAAAGTCCAATGGGCTTTTAATTAATTTCTAAGGCATGGACTTTTGGTCAATATGGGTCAAACCCAAATACCAAAGCCCATTTAAGGAATCACCCTTATTTGCCAAGAAACCAATTTAGGCCCATTAAGCCCAATTATAATTAAAGGTCCATTAAGTCATAATTGGACTTTATGGATATGGTTTTGGGCCCAATTGGATCCAACCAATTTAGCCTAAACCTAACTTGGTACAACCAAGCCCATTAAGCCCAATTACAACTTTTCAAGCCCAATTTCCAAAATAGGCCCAATTAATTAAATTACCAAATTCCAAATTTCATAACTTAATTAACCTAAAGTGTATGCCATAATTAATTACCCAAATTAACATTTCCAAAACAAAAATTTGCTCAATTAATTATGCTCATTAACATCAAAACATGTCCAACACATTTTAATCAAAAATCACATCATTTTACATGCTTAAAGTCTCGGCATTTTAGGGGTTTTTATGTCTGATTCGAATTCAATCCAATTAAATCCACAATCAACATTACCCAATGTTTTCCAACTCATCCAATGATCAAAAAACAAAAAATACCATGACTTATTAGGGCATCATGCATCCGTCCAAGCCTCACATTTTGGGGAAAAATTGATCCAATCAATATTTCATGAAATTGATCCAATACAACATCAATACAACATCATTCAAGCAAACTCAATCAATTAATTTTATCAAATCATGCTCAAATTCAAGTTTCATGCTCAAAATGGCTCAAGATACCATTGTTGGGTTTCTCTAAGGTCCCAAGGATCATTTTCAAGCAATGAAACTCATGTGCGAATACTCAAAGAAGTTGCGAAATACTTATAATGATCGGTTGTGCGATGCGTTGAACAACAAAAAATCTTTTCCTCCTCCATGAAGCTCACGGCAGTGGGCATATTTTTGTCCTCCAAAATTCAGCCATGGATGATCCACCAAGCTCCAAGCTTTGTGATGTGATTCCATGCTCACGGGTGCAGTTCCCTATCACCTTCGTAAGACTCCTAAAGCGTGCTAGCACTCTGGAAATTTTGCCGCAAAACTTCCTTTGCATCTCCTACATGTCACGGCAATTGCAGTGAAAATTGGAGAAGAAAAGGCCCAAGGCCGAGAGAGAGAGAGGGAGAATGAGAGAGATGAAGATGTGTTGTGTGTATTAGTTAATTGATTTCAAAAATCAATTAAACATATACCATATTTCCACTTTCAAAAAGTCAAAGCACTAAAGCCACAACCACTTCCATCAACTATTCACATCACCCATGACAAGTTGTCAAATCACTCAAAGTGACTAGATATCACATCAATCGATTGACTAGTGATTTGACGCTAGATGTGACTTGTGGGCCTCACTTGAATTCGAAATACCAATGCGCCCGCAAACACTCTCGGGCTCGGGTTCGCTAATTCCAAATTAACGAATTTTCCGTTGCGACGTAATTAAATAATTATGCCTAGCAAAATCACTATTCACATCGCTAACGAATTAATTCTAAATTAACTCGTTCGCCCGAATTAAAATCTAATTTCAATTCTGCGTCGAAATCCAATTTCGTATAATATATCGAATATATTATTTTATCGATTAATTCCAAATTAATCGTTCTCTCTCTTTAAATAATATTTTATCCGAGATAAAATATCTCCGTAATTAATCCCAGATTAATTTTCTCTCTCTTATAATTAATCCCAGATTAATAAAGTGCGAGTCATACGTCATCGGTGAATCTTAGGGAAGCGACCCATGAGATCCCCGTATATGTTGGCAGTAAATCCGGTCGTCGGACTATCCGAACACTTACGTACCTAGTACTATGTTTTTACCGATTTACAAGACAATGTTGGCAAAGCGCCATGCCTACCCAATTCTCCAGAAATATCCTTACAGGATTATGTGATCTATATCAGGCGTAGTATAGGTAGTATAGCATATTTCGATCCAATATCGGATGTCACGTGCTAGGCCTGGGGCTGGAAATGTGTCTGCCCCGTACGAAGCACATATCGGATCTCTGGTAACTAGTCTCTATAATCGGATAAACATGACCTAGTCATAATATCCCGATAGCTGTAGCATATAAGAGAACCAGTTCCGTATCCTACGTGATCATCATCTCCACTATGACTGGAGTGATACTTCCATCTCGACATCACACCCAATACACCCAATACACTACGATTCTCAATATACCCAGAAGAGGCGTACACAGAACCTGTTAAAGCCCTGGACGACCAAAACCAAAGTACATTGATTGTCGCAAGTATTAGCGTGCAAGTCTCAGGTTAAGACCAAATACACCTACCCTGATTCGGACTTCCATAGACACATAGTCATACTACCAATGGAATTCTTAGGGGTCTATCCAGAGCGAAGCTGTTTTCCGTACCATCGGTAAAACACAACCTCCTATTACACTTGCATGAGTATCCTATACCCAAATATATGAGAATTATGCCGTTATGCTCCCACAACGCGCACAAGTGTAATACTAGTCTATTCCACATTATCGATGTCCAATCTCGATAATACTACGACTGGGGATATTTAATGATTAAACCTTATGGATTGATACTGTCTCATATCATCTCAATCTGGAACTAATCATATGGACCTTCTATCATTTATACATCTTGATAATCTAATTACAAATGATAAAAGAGCAATTTCCTTTGTCATATAGTTAATTTGTACAACAATACCATGATTTGTACAAATAGTGATGCTATGGGACATAATTGTCTAACATTAATGGCTCGGGCCCGCTTTAGTATCACCGAGACCGAGATGTTTTGTTGGCTCGGGTCTGTTTTAGTACCGCTGAGGCTAAAGTATTTTGATGGCTCGGGTATACTCTTGTACCACCGAGGCCGATGTGTTTTAATGGCTCGGGTTTGCTTTAGTACCGCCGAGGCTGAGATGTTTTGATGGCTCGGGTCTGCTTTAGTACCACCGAGGCCGATGTATTTTGATGGCTTGTGTCTGCTCTTGTAACGTTGAGACCGAAGTATTTTGATAGCTCGGGTCTGCTCTTGTACCACCGAGGCCAAGATGTTTTTATGGCTCGGGTCTGCTTTAGTACCGCCGAGGCCGAAGCATTTTGATGGCTCGGGTCTGCTATTGTACCGCCAAGGCTGAGATGTTTTATGGCTCGGGGCTGGATTTATCCACCGAGGCTATTTTTTCCACCAGCTCGGGACTGGATTCGTTCCGCCGAGGCTATATATACCACCGGCTCGGGGTTGGATTCGTTCCGCCGAGGCCATTTATTCCATAAGCTCGGGGTCGGGTTACGTCCCACCGAGCAGATTATCATCGACATGGGGTCAGAGCATCTCCCTCATGGCCAGCTCTCCATTGGTCCGAGGAGGTAACATTCCCTCGAAGCCAAATGTTTTACTACCTCGGGGTCGGGTTACGTCCCACCGAGCGGATTATCATCGGCATGAGGTCAGAGCATCTCCCCCATGGCCGGCTCTCAGTTGGTTCGGGGAAGTAACATTCCCCCGGAACCCTCTGCTAGTTTGGGGTCAGGTTACGTCCCACCGAGGGGATTATCATCGGCATGGGGTCAGAGCATCTCCCTCATGGCCGACTCTCAGTTGGTCCGGGGAGGAAACATTCCCCCGGAGCCCTCTGCTCGCTTGGGGTCGGGTTACGTCCCACCAAGCGGATTATCATTGGCATGAGGTCGGAGCATCTCCCCAATGGCCGGCTCTCAATTGGTCTGGGAGGTAACATTCCCTCGGAGCCAAGTGTTCTACTACCTTGGGGTTGGGTTACGTCCCACCGAGCGAATTATCATCGGCATGGGGTCGGAGCATCTCCCTCATGCCCGACTCTCAGTTGGTCTGGGGAGGTAACATTCCCCTGGAGCCCTCTACTAGCTCAGGGTCGGATTACGTCCCACCGAGTGGATTATCATCAGCACGGGGTCAGAGCATCTTCCCCATGGATAGGCATCAGAACTCTCGGTGACCGAGCATATGAAGATACCGGGGATGACCTGATTGGTAACCGAGGCAGTCTTTTCTCTATGGCATTCACAGCCGACCGCCCACTGGCTGTTAGCACACTTCTGATTTTGTAGTTCTCGGTACCAACTCGTACACTCGTTGAAACTGAGAACTATGGGACAGATGTTGATGGTGTTTTTTGTAACAAGTATATCAAACAGTACGGCAATGGCAGAGATGGGATTTTCCCCTTTGAAATAACAAATGTTTGGAGGGTTTGGGTTATTCCTCGGCCAGGGAGAGAGTCCAGACATAGTTCCCCGGACCTGGCCGACCAGAGGACACAGTATGAGGTGAATCTCAGAGACCGACAACATCAGAGCCGAGACCGACCAATATAGCCCGGTAGCTCGGTTTAGTTCTATCTTTCTTCCTGAATCGGGGTGATGAACTCAGATATTTTGGGTCAGGTCGGGAGTGGTCAAGGTAGTTCAGCATATGGTTTGGCCGCACTCATGAAGCCCGACGTGTGATCGAGGTAACTTGGACTTTTCCCTATGGTAAACCCTACTTTTTGGAGCTCTTTATAGGCTGGCATCATTATTATTAGGTGTGGCAGTGTGTAAAATAAGGTGATGTGACAAGCCGTCAGGTGGCAGGTTTGCTTTCGGTGAGGTAGTCTCGGGGCAGAAAGCCCGTTAAACAGCCATAAAATCATGTGGATGATATCAAGAAAGTATGGGAATAGTGTTGTAATTCTCCTAGTATATAAAGGAAAATTAGTCTCATTTGTAGGAGATAACAAAATTTGTAATGAAAATGGGAGCACTATTTGTAAAAAGATACATAGACAAACAACTCGGTTTCTTTAGGCCATTCCTTAAAACAGGTATGTCGAGCTCGGTTTGGTATTAAAAAGAAACACCCCACTTTGTGCCCGTGGACTTAGGTTGGACTCGCTCCGCCGAACCACGTAAACTCTCTTTGTCGATATTGTGTTCATTTTGCCTTTTGCTATATTTATTTTTGATCTCCCATAACCAAACAAATTCACGGTTGGAGGAGGATTGTCTCGGGAAAGTTATCTCGAAACTGCCCTGGGACGAAAATCAACCGTCAACAAATAATATTACAAATAAATGAATTGAATTTCATGTATGAATTCAACCAACTCTTGTAGCAAATTTTAATTGAGTCCCACGATTAAGCTGTTATTTTTTTATTTTTGAAATTACGTCTTGGAGAAACAGATTGCAAGTCAGAACAATATTACCGTTCACCAGGGAAAATAAAATTGGGTATTGGTTGAGTCGCGGACTAGGTCGCTCACTTTAAGATGTTTCGTGGCACTGCCCAAAAATTTGTGTCGGCCCCGCCGTCCCCAGGATAAAACAGCCCATATAAACAATGTCTCAATCGGTTAGCACTGAAGTCCGATTGGAATACTCACACGCACACTGTAAGTTTTCTCAATATCTCAAGGAAAACTATAGAGGGATTTATTTTTTCTCTCTCTTAGAATAACAATAGGCGAAGGTAGGAAACTTCGCAAAATAAACTTGAAAACTTTGCTCTCGTTTTATGTTTTTTCTCTCTATCAAATTGTGAGGCAGGTAAGCCTTTTTATAAGAAAAAAATTGTGAACGTTTGATTTTAATTATAAAAATATTTTGCAATTTATTTCTTACGTTTTACAATTAAATAATAAAAACGTGTTAATAAATAAATAAAGTTGTTCTTTTATTATTTTTGAAAAAATTTAAATATAATTTCTCCAAAAAGTATAGAAATACACACGCACCTGTCCCGATTTGACCGACCGACCGACCGATGGACGGCGGCGCGCACGTGTGTGTGTGGAGAACCAACTTTGGCCTAGCTCCTCACCCTTCCACAATAGTGGGTACCCTTGGGGCCTAAACCCACTTCACAACATAACACCCTTATAAACAAAAGTTTGGTGTTGTATATTCCCATTAGGGGATGAGGTGCCAAAGCTCAAGTGTAACTTCCTAATAAAACTTGTAACTCCCCAATTACTTTTGTAATAAATTTTTTCATTCAAAACATGTAACTATGCAACTACCATTTATTGAAATTCACATTTACAACAATCCATCACTTGAATTTTAATAAAATATTTTCATCGAGCAAACTAATATAAGGTCGTGCATAAATAAAGGTGGCTATCGACTTGACCTTTTACATAGTTTTGATGATTCAGATTATACTAGAGTAACTCGTAGTTTTGAACTCTATCTCTGAAAATGGTACACACACAAACCTTTCAGGGTGAAGTAAAAAAGCTCATGCATTACGGTCGTGCACGTATATCCCAGTATAGTGAATGCTCTAGAAACTTTTGCCAAAAGTTTCATAAGAAGCTGTCTCACTTCTACATTCACATAGGTGCGTCTATCAAGATTACTCATGTAGCTAGGTACTCTACTCTATATAGAGTATATAACACATTAAGAGTTAAAAAACTCATCCTTATATCGCTTCAGGATATCATTCTATCAGAATGGAACTCGTTGATTATAAGCACGATTCAACTCTCATTACTTTATGACTTGTTATTACCCATTGAACCTATTTCTTGGGGTCTCCAGTCTATAGGTCGGGTTACCATCACAAGTAATTTAAATATTTAATGGCAATAGTCCCATTCTTTTAGAAGTATTGAATATCTTCTCTCTTGCTGAACCTTTCGTTTATCGTCAGTCCGTACATGATCCACTCTTACAGCTTTAGTAGAGAGATATTCTCTAACTGTGATGTGTTTACGACATATTTATCGTCTCTTACCGTTATAATAACGGTTCTGAATCTTTGTAATAGCCGCGGTACTATCACAATGGATCAATACAGATGGTATCAGTCTCTCCCATAAAGAGGTATCTAATAGCAAGCTTCTCGACCAAGCTGCTTCTTCACTAGCAAATGCCAGTGAAATCCTCTCAGACTCCATAGTGGATTGAGCTAAGATGGTTTGTTTCATGGATTTCCAAGAAACAGCCCCATCAACTATGCTTAAAATATATCCACTAGTATCCTTGGAATCATCTGAAATGGTGTTCCAATCAGCGTCGCTTTATCCTTTAAAGACATCGGGAAACCTCTGATAGTTTAATCCTAGGTCCATGGTCCTTTTCAGGTACCTCATAACCCTCTCAATAGCATGTCAATGCTCCATACTAGGTCTACTAGTAAACCTGCATAATAATCCTACGACATAGGCAATGTCGGGTCTAGTGCAATCAATAGCATAACGAATACTACCAATGATGCTCGCATACTCACTTTGTCTAACATTGTCACCGGTGTTCTTGAATAACTTTACACTAGGATTGTAAGGAGTACTAGCAGGTTTACAGTCAAAATAATTATACTTCTTCAAGATTTTCTCAATGTAATGTGATTGATCCAAAGTAATTCCATTTTCTGACATAGTAATTTTAATACCTAAAATTACACTTGCTTCACCTAAGTCTTTCATATCAAAATTAGCACAAAGCATAGATTTAACATCATTTACAAGATTGATATTGGAACCAAAGATAAACATATCATCCACATACAAGCATATAATAGAACACATCCCATTTGTTATTTTATAGTATATGCATTTATCACTTTCATTCATATGAAATCCATTTGCTAAAACTAGATTATCAAATTTCTCATGCCATTGTTTCGGTGCCTGTTTTAAGCCATATAGAGATTTATCAAGTTTACAAACTTTATTTTTTTGACCAGGTATTACAAACCCTTCGGGTTGGTCCATATAAATCTCTTCTTCTAATTCTCCATTCAAAAAGGTAGTTTTAACATCCATTTGAAGCACAACAAGATTATGGATTGCAGCTAGAGAAATAAGCACACAAATAGATGTAATCCTAGTTACGGGTGAAAAATGTCAAAGAAATCTATGTTTTCTCCTTGTTTATACTATTTGGCTACAAGTCTAGCCTTATATTTTCTACTGAACCATCTGGTTTTAATTTTGTAACGACCGAGAATCTCAACCACTGTTACATCGTGAGATGAGTGTCGCATAATATAAATCATGTTTGGACACATATACCCTCATGAAATAACTTTGGTGAACAGTCGGCTAAATCTTCGAAAATTCCGATACTAGATGGTACGAAATTCCACTATGAACATCCCAAGATATTTGGGTCGTAACTTTCTCATATGAACTATGATTTTTATGAATTTTATATCGTCGGAAATATGAGATCGAGACCTACAACTTCTGCATTGAACATATTTCCAAATTCGAATGATAAATGGGTTGAAAATGTAGATTAACAATCTGGATGAATAATACTCACACCTATCTAGAGAAATCTCTAATTTTCTCAAAGTTTCTACACATTTCTTCAAAAGTGAAAATTACAAGTGGCCCCTAGTATAAAAGGTGGACATTATTCCTACATCCCAAAAAAGGGCTTGGCAACCATTGAGAGCTTAGGAAGTGAAGGAAATCAAGAGAAATAAGGTAAAAGAATCTTGACTCAAAATCTTGGATTAAGAAGTCTTATGATATTATGTTATATGCATGTTAGGAGAAAATTAGGCATAGTATTTAGTGATATATGAGCATGTAAAATTGATTGAACTAATTAAGGATCAAATACTCGGAAACCGTAGGTATTGAGCTATTGGGATTATGAGATTAAAGAGTTAAGTGAATTGAGGAACATTGGTTTAGCAAGTATTTACAATAAAGTTTAAAGAATTGGTGAGTATAAGTTGTTGTATGGAAGTGTGGGATGAGTGGTGAGCAAACTACGAATGAAAGGTTAAAGTTGGGCCCTGAAATTGGAATGTTTATAGAATCATGTGCGTCGCAAGTCACAAGGCCTTTCGTCACGACGCGAATGTAGAGTTGCTCATTGGATTCATCGTGTTGTGCGTGTGTCGTGACGTCCAAAGGGCGGCTTCGCGACGCTGACCAAAAATTTCACCAAATCAGTCCTAAATCATTCCAGCCTTACCCTAGCGTGTGAGAGGCCACCCTAAGGGCCTCATATCAGTTTGTGTATACATCTTATATCATGATTTAAGCACGATATTGTTGGACAATTATGACCCATAGCGTCACTATTTGTACAGATCACAGTGTTGTTGTACAAATTAACTATGTGACAAAGGAGATTGCACTCTTATCATTTGTGATTCTGTGATTTGTTCCTGGATTGAGAATGATATGAGACAATATCAATCCACGAAGGATAAATCATTAAATTTCCCTAGTCAGAGCATTATCGAGATTGGACATCGATGAATGCATAAAAGACTAGTATTACACTTGTGCGCGTTGTGAGGGCACAACGGCATAGTTCTCATATATTTGGGTATAGGATACTCATGCAAGTGTAATAGGAGGTTGTGTTTCACCGATGCTACGAGAAACAGCTTCGCTCTGGATAAGACCCCTCGGAATTCCATTGGTAATATGACTATGTGTCTAAGGAAATCCAAAATCAGGGTAGGTGTATTTGGTCTTAACCTGAGACTTGCACTGCTAATACTTGCGACAATCAATATACTTTGATTGCGGTCGTCCATGGCTTTAACAGGTTCTGTGTACGCCAATGCTGGGTATATTGAGAATCGTAGTGTGTTGGGTGTGATGTCAAGACGGAAGTGTCACTCCAAACATATAGAGTTGATGATCGCGCAGGGATACAGAACTGGCTCTCTATATAAGGTTGCAACCGTTGGGATAATATGACTTGGTCATGATTATCCGATTTTAAAGAGACTAGTTGCTCGTTATCCGATATATGCTTCGTACGGGGCAGACACTGTACCAGCCCCAGGCCTTGCATGTGATCATCCGATACTGGACAGAAATACACAATACTACGTATAGTACGCCTGATACAGATCCTTTATTCCTGTAAGGATATTTCCGGAGAATTGGGTAGGCATAGCGCTTTGCTAGAGGCCAACCTTGTCTTGTAATTCGGTATAAACGTAGTACGAGGTACTTACATGTTCGGATAGTCCGACGACCGAATTTACTACCAACATATCCGGGGATCTCATGGGTCGCTTCCCAAAGATTCACCGATGACGTATGACTCACACTTTTAATTAATCTGGGATTAATAAGATGAAAGAGAAAATTAATCTGGGATTAATTGCGGAGATATTTTATCTAGGATAAAATATCAATTAAAGAGAGATAACGATTAATTTTGAATTAATCGGTAAATTAATATATTCGATATATTAAACGAAATTGGATTTCGACGCGGAATTGAAATTAGATTTTAATTCGGGCAAACGAATTAATTCGTTAGCGACGTGAATAGTGACTTCGCTAGGCGTAATCATTTAATTACGACGCAACTGAAAATTCGTTAAGTTAGAATTAGCGAACCCGAGCCCGAGATTATTTGCGAGCGCATTCACATTTTGAATTCGAGTGCGGCACACAAGTCAAATCTGTTGGGGTTGGTGCTCAGAGCGCCATTTTCCCATAATATCACTTATTTATGGTTGCACCTCTTGTTCTTATATACGTATTCGATCTAATTACTATTAGATTGAAACTGAATGTGGTTTAGTGATATGTATATATTAGACAAAGGCCCGATAATATATAATACAGTACACAGTTACAAAAAGGGGGTTTGTAATTGACATTGGGAAGTGTCACTGTTATATATATATTATCAAACATAGTTCCTGGTCAAGATTTGCTAACACGGGTCGGTTAGTCAAATCCGTTGAGACCAGTAATGTCGTATATCGAGACTTGGTCTGAGGGTTTATCCCAATGAACCATGAGTCTGGAGAGACTCGTATAGATGTGTAGGTGTTTATAGTGTATAAACACTGAACGGCTCACCGAAGATTCTTAATGGATGGTACACCAACGTCAATAAGAATCTTCTTGGGTTGAGTAGCATAGTGGTCCTTCGACTTGAGATACCACTATGGATGTATGAGACATCCTCCACACTTAGATGGCAGTCACGTCACCGATCTATTTAGATCAGACCTCCGCCTGTTCGTTGGGTGTGGATCGATCCTCAGGATATCCTGTGTGTGTCAAGATAGGATCTGTCAGTTCTGTGTACAGAGCATAGGTAGTCCATATATAATTAGCAGTCTGTTAAATCTCTGGCCACAGTATACTTCGGAAGTAAGTTCCGAGTGTTATTTAGAGATTGCTAATAGATACGTCGACGAGATAATACCTATAGAGATTTGACGTTTACATCTATATCTCTGGGATTATCTGGATACCTGTGACGGAGGGATTATACGTATACAATGACATCGACTTGTATGATTCAACTAGTTTATCCGTGATCGTCATAATCTACGGGTGGATAGATTATGCACATGAAATTGGATTTCGTGACAGATATGCCTGAATCTAGAGAGTCTCAATAATGAAACATACTCGTAGAGCACTAGAGCAACATTTATGAATAATGATGATTATTTATAAATCGTTTAATCGTTAAACGAAAAATACATGCGAACGGGCTGAACCGTCATTTCCTAATTAATGTGTATTTGTATTTAATATATGATATTATTAAATACACATTAATAAATAGTCAAATAAAGGTATTTGACATATATCATCAATATATGTATTTTAGATATTTAAAGTAAATATAATACATATATTTGATATATTTGTATTTAATTAATTATTTAATTATTTAATTGTTTAAATTATTAATAATTATATAAATAATATAAATATATCACCAAATATAAATTTAGGAAATGATTATAAATGTAAATGTTTGACTTTACATTAAAGGAAAAGGTTGTCAAATTGATTTTGACTTCTTAAGATATTTGTTCAAAATTGTTTGAAAAATAAAATATCTTTTTTCTTTCATTTCTTCTTAATTTCGGCTAACACCTTTTAAAATATAAGAGTTATATTTTTCTTAGTTGCATTTGTTGACTTAATATAAATATCTATAAAGTGTTATTTAGATATTTGATCAAGTTGATTTATTGAAATTAAAATGAAATTGAAATTAATATTTCTTGTATATGCCTTTGCCAAATTCGGCCAAGGCCTTTGTGATGCAAGTATATATTGTTTTTTTCATTTCATTTGGTAGATAACCTAATACACTTTAACCCAAAACTCCATTAAAGGAAGGCAAAGAATGCTAGAGAGAAAAGAAAGAAAAATCAAGAAAAGCTTGGAAAATAGTAAGTATTTCCAACCTTCCATTAGAGAGTAATTTGTTCCTCTTGTTGTGGGAACATCTTGTGATGTTCTTGAGTTTCTATATTCTTTATTCTTTTTGTTTTTGATGGATAAAAGTTTGGTGAAAGTGTTGAGCATGTATAATGGAGAAAGCTTGTGACTAGTGTAGTTATAAGTATTCTTTTATGGGTTTGGAAACCTTGTTGCTAATCTAGAGTTGTTGACCCACTCTTAGATGACCTATATTTTATCTTGAGTTGTTTCATTGTGTTGAGACTTTGATTGTATGGAAGAAACATGATTGAAGTATTGGATTTAACCAATTTGGTCTAATTTGTCCAATTTGATGAATTTGAAAAATTAGGGTTCATGACAATTCCAAATTTGGGATTTTCATATATGTTGTGTATTTGGATGTTTATATGATGCATATAAATTTTCATGTTGATTGGATTACATCTTGATGTGTTTTGAAGCATGAAATGACAAAGTGCACAAAATGGCACCAATGGGAGCATTCGGCCAAGTGAGTAATATTTGGGGATTTTGGTGCTTTTGGTGTTTTGATGTTTTTGAACATGCTAAGTTCATCTTAGAAATGATTTAGAATCATTCAAAATTGATTAGATCAATTTCGGACTAAAATGGACTAAATACCAAGTGTAAGGGCAATTCGGTAAATTCACTTAAATATGATTTATTGAATTTTATTCATAATTTGATTATTGTATAATTAAATAAATATGTTTATTTAATTAATCTGAGAAAAATTTTTGAAATCGGAAAATTTGATTTTCCACCGCTTCCGATGCGTTACCGGATTTAGCCCCTAAAACCCATACAAAATGGTATCAGAGCCAGTCTGATTCTAGGCCTCCATAAAATGATTAGCTTGTTTTATTCAATGTTTAATCATGTTTTCTTGACTTTATACATGCTTGTTATAATCTAATTTGATTAGATTTAGGGTGTATGACACTTAATGGAATATCCCCGCTTAATAAGGTTTTAAAGTAACTAGTATTTGGAATACTTGTTTCTTGGTCCGTCTTGTCAATACGGTTTATAATATCTTTTCGTTGACTACATCCGAGACCGTGCCTCTGCTGTGAGGATGTAGCTGATAGAAATTTATTTATGCCGAATGTATATTAGATACTAGATAAATTCAAGCGAAAGCAGAATCCTGAACGTGCCCTAGCTGTCAGGGTTACGCAAGTAACTTGAGTTTATCATTGACGTTTAACCTTGGTACGTCTCCTTGTGGGCCTGCCTTCGCAGCGCAAACGAGAAACGGCCAGGACCGGAACCTCGGAGTCACTAGTGAGTGATTGACAATTAGTTGTCTACCTGTGAATATACGTAGGCGAGACCGTGCCTCTACTGTGAGTCGAAATATATTCAATGGGTCCTCCTCTTCCCATTATGGAATTCGATTTAATTATTGAATTCTCATCTTTCCGTTGGGGATAACGGCATTACGTAAAAATAGTGGGAGGCACTGCTAAGTTTAAAATATTCCATAACTTAGGCAGTGTATGTTATTATGGAAATTGCCGCTTGTTTGTTTCCTTATTCTATAGTAGATAGAATTAAACTTTTATTTACTGCACACATATTTTGATATGTTATCTGACTAGACTCTTGGTTGCAGTTATTCTAGAATAGGTTCTAGATACTAATAGACTAGGATATTATTAGATTAGTCTAAACCATCGGGAACTGTTGTTCCGATTTTCTTGAAAAATAAAGATGGTTAATGACTTAGTTTCTAAGTCATGATAGATAATCTAGATAGATATCCCCTTTAGGATATAATACTTAGAGACAATAGTTTCTTATGCAGTAAGAATTGACTTGAATTAGTTCATGTCTCGAGATTCTTGACTGGCATTTAGAAAGCCCTATTAGGTATTTGTTTATCTAGTAATGACGTTTCTAAGCTTTAATTACCTTTAGAGGTAATGTGTCTGACACAATTTGTTAATCAGTTATTTACAATTGTTGTGAATAGTTGAATGCAAATAGTAAAGCTAAAGAAAGGAGATGCGTATATTTGTGTATAGAAAATATCGATTTTCACAGTACTACAACTATAGGTAATGGATACCAGATCTCCTGTCTAGTTATTTGAAATATTGGTTAACGATTGTTTTGATATTTGATATCGGAACTTGCGACTATTGGATAGTCACTTGTTCTTTATAAACAATTGTTACATATTTTATAATAACTAGTAGTGTCATTGACGTAGAGATAAACATTAAGAAAATTATTCGGTAAAGTAAATAATTTAGAACGGTGCTTTATTGGTTTAATCACTTAGCATTGGATGCTTATTCCGTATGGTGAAGGATGGTTTGATACTAGATCACACCACACATATCCTTATCCATTTAATGAATATTTTATTCAGGAAGGTTAAGATCTCGTTTAATCAATGATTGTCATTGGACCACCTGATTTATTTAACTGATACATTGGATGTATGTAGCTTAGAATAATAATTGCTTAAGGTAGTTTTCTATACTTCGTAACTTAGTTGATGAATTGTCATAACTTAGTTATGTGTTTCTGAAGGAACACATATTGAAAGTCTTGAAAGTATCAAGAACTTTCAATCTGTTCTGATGAAACGAAGATTGAACATTTTTGACTTGTTCAAATATATTCAATATGAAGTATTTTGAAAACTTGATCCTTAAAATTCATTACATGTCTTTGAACTGTTCAAAGATCTTTGATACGATCAAACATTTGAATTTAAAGCAATTAGTTCTAAGGTTATTCAGTGAATATGATTCATATTCAATATTATTCTTCCACGATTCCATCTTGATGGAATTGAATAGTGGGAGCAGTCGAATCTTATATGATTTGATTCGTTGATATTGAATGTTACCGAATTAGTTTCATATACTCTTGGGGATATGCTCCAGTAACACTAATACATCTCTTTAATTAATGTTCCATTTTTTCTACAGTTACATATATGATATGTATAGGTAGAAAATTAGAATCTTGAAAAGTTTGAGATTTGAATCTTTATTTTATATAATAGTTATATAATGGAAATTACTTACACCTTGGAGGTATAAGTAAAAGTTTATCATTTATTCTATTTAATAGATATTGTATTCTATTTAATAGAATATCTTTCCTACGATTCTAAGTAATAAAATCGTTTTATTACTTGGTGTGTAACATCAGATGTTAACTATTGTAGAAAAGACTTGACTTATTGAAGTCAAATGTGAGAATGATAAATTGTAAATGGAACTATGTAATTAATAAGATGAAACAACCCTTATACATCTTCCGTACAAGTTTAATAGGATAACAGATCATTCACGAGTATTTGATACTTAATGGTTCCGTGTTGTTTCTTCTTACTGAAGAAAAATTATCCTATAACTTATAATGGAAGCGATATTTGATATCGATTCTGGAAGTTCACCATTGAACCATAGATCTAAGATTGTTCATAGCTTACTACGATCAAGTTTTGAACTTGATTACGCTTTCATTATGAATAGTTCATGATATGTGCTAATTGTTTGCGCAGTGAAAGCAATATGAGCTTATTAAAGGTTTGACCTTTACAGTATGACAGTGAGAAAATTACTCAGCAATCTATTGTAGATTCTGAGAAAACTTATCTCTAGTCACGCTAATTGAACAATTAAAGATATATTGGTTAATGTTGATAATAAACTGTATATTTTAGCTAAAGAATGCAAAGTGGCGTTTTTGGATGACTTATTCAGATAAGACATCAGTTGTGATTTCCTTATTTGAAGAGTTCATTCTGAAATGGCCCTAGAGTTTGTGTTCTGCTGAGATCGCAGTTTAGTGTGCTAGCTTACAGAGCCTATTGTAGACTCGGATAAGTCTTCCAGAAATATGTGTTCTATATTTTTGATATCGTCAAATTGTCTGATCTTGTCAAAGTATATAGAATACATATGTGATAAAAGGGTTAGTGGGAGCGTACAAATTACTTTCTATTGTTATATATCCTAACAAACATATCATTATTATAGTAATAATGAGATGTTTGTTAGGTAAAAGGTTTACCTAAGTCTTCTTTACTCCATGAAAACAGTGGGAGTAGTCTCTGTTATATACGATATAAAGTTTTATATAAGATATAAAACCAAGAGACTTGTGAGATACTCCTATTAGTCGTACATTAGATATGATCTAATGAAGGACATAACAAGGCTATCTGTATGACAGTTAGTATAACTGTTCGATAATTATTGTGTGTCTTATACATATATTCATCTTTCGTAATGATGATTCCTTTTCGAAAGAGATGTGATTAGAATGTCTAACAATATTATGTATCATTTGATGATGACATAGTGAATTCTTTATTATGTGCGATTATCGATGTCGATTTATATCGTAATTATTACGAGTTATTTTGACATCATATAGACCATATGATGGATCTTGAAACACGTTCTTTGTGATCTTTGAGATATTAAGAACGAGTTTCTAATTCATGGAGAATATAGTCTGCAACCATAGGGTCATATTAGTTTTGAGACTAATTATGACGTTAGACAGTTACGTCATAAAGAGTCAGAAAAGATGCAGTGGGAGTGTCACGAAGGATTCTACTTTTATAGTGGAATTAAATGCAACTTATAAAGTATTGACTTATGAAGTTGCATAGTGACCTTATAAAAGAAGTTTTGAATTGTTATTGTGTGCTTGCGGTTGTCTTCATAGTATTTTGGATTTGATCCTTAAATACTTGGACAAACTTAGTAGCTGTAGCATAATACTGATGTAGCATCATGTCATATTAATGTATAATTTAGATTCTACAAAATATGAATGATGCTGACTATGGGAAACGATGGAGTTTGTTTTGACAAACTCAATATTTCATAGCGGACTTGTTTCTTGCCTCTTAAGTACTGTGAGCTTTTGAGGGCCATGTGCATATGATACAAATTGAGACGTGTATATGATACCGTGGATTGGCACTAGAGCAAGTGGAGAAATTGTTGGGGTTGGTGCTCAGAGCGCCAATCCGGACCGTATTTATGTATGATTCATGAATACGAACATCCCATTTTTCCTATAATATCACTTATTTATGGTTGCACCTCTTGTTCTTATATACGTATTCGATCTAATTACTATTAGATTGAAACTGAAATGTGGTTTAGTGATATATATATATTAGACAAAGGCCCGATAATATATAATACAGTACACAGTTACAAGGGAGTTGTAATTGACATTGGGAAGTGTCACTGTTATATATATATTATCAAACATAGTTTTTTGGTCAAGATTTGCTAACACGGGTCGGTTAGTCAAATCCGTTGAGACCAGTACATGTCGTATATCGAGACTTGGTCCGATGGTTTATCCCAATGAACCATGAGTCTGGAGAGACTCGTATAGATGTGTAGGTGTTTATAGTGTATAAACATTGAACGGCTCACCGAAGATTCTTAATGGATGATACACCAACGTCAATAAGAATCTTCTCGGGTTGAGTAGCATAGTGGTCCTTCGACTTGAGATACCAATATGGATGTATGAGATATCCTCCACACTTAGATGGCAGTCACGTCACCGATCTATTTAGATCAGACCTCCGCCTGTTCGTTGGGTGTGGATCGATCCTCAGGATATCCTGTGTGTGTCAAGATAGGATCCGTCAGTTCCGTGTACAGAGCATAGGTAGTCCATATATAATTAGCAGTCTGTTAAATCTCTGGCCACAGTATACTTCGGAAGTAAGTTCCGAGTGTTATTTAGAGATTGCTAATAGATACGTCGACGAGATAATACCTATAGAGATTTGACGTTTAAATCTATATCTCTGGGATTATCTGGATACCTGTGACGGAGGGATTATACGTATGCAATGACCTCGACCTGTATGATTCAGCTAGTTTATCCGTGATCGTCATAATCTACGGGTGGATAGATTATGCACATGAAATTGGATTTCGTGACGGATGATTATCCTGAATCTAGAGAGTCAATAATGAAACATACTCGTAGAGCACTATGAGCAACATTTATGAATAATGATGATTATTTATAAATCGTTTAATCGTTAAACGAAAAATACATGCGAACGGGCCGAACCGTAATTTCCTAATTAATGTGTATTTGTATTTAATATATGATATTATTAAATACACATTAATAAATAGTCAAATAAAGGTATTTGACATATATCATCAATATATGTATTTGAGTATTTAAAGTAAAAATATAATACAAATATTTGATATATTTGTATTTAATTAATTAATTAATTATTTAATTGTTAAATGATTAATATAATTAAAATATAAATATATCACCAAATGATAAAGTTAGGAATGATTATAAATGTA
The DNA here is from genome assembly GCA_019454045.1 of Zanthoxylum bungeanum. Classification (NCBI taxonomy): domain Eukaryota; kingdom Viridiplantae; phylum Streptophyta; class Magnoliopsida; order Sapindales; family Rutaceae; genus Zanthoxylum; species Zanthoxylum bungeanum. Next base: position 10,751 of record SKCR01008892.1, on the reverse strand, counting down.
AATGTTTGACTTTACATTAAAGGAAAATGTTGTCAAATTGATTTTGACTTCTTAAGATATTTGTTCAAATTGTTTGAAAAATAAAAATATCTTTTTTCTTTATTCTCATTAATTCGTCCAACACCTTTTAAAATATAAGAGTTATATTTTTCTTAGTTGCATTTGTTGACTTAATATAAATATCTATAAAGTGTTATTTAGATATTTTATCAAGTTGATTTAATGAAATTCAAATGAAATTGAAATTAATATTTCTTGTATATGCCTTTGCCAAATTCGGCCAAGGCCTTTGTGATGCAAGTATATATTGTTTTTCATTTCATTGGTAGATAACCTAATACACTTTAACCAAAAACTCCATTAAAGGAAGGCAAAGAATGCTAGAGAGAAAAGAAAGAAAAATCAAGAAAAGCTTGGAAAATAGTAAGTATTTCCAACCTTCCATTAGAGAGTATTTGTTCCTCTTGTTGTGGGCAACATCTTGTGATGTTCTTGAGTTTTTCTATCTTTATTCTTTGTGTTTTTGATGGATAAAAGTTTGGTGAAAGTGTTGAGCATGTATAATGGAAAAGCTTGTGACTAGTGTAGTTATAAGTATTCTCTTATGGTTTTGGAAACCTTGTTGCTAATCTAGAGTTGTTGACCCACTCTTAGATGACCTAATTTGATCTTGAGTTGTTTCATTGTGTTGAGACTTTGATTGGATGGAAGAAACATGATTGAAGTATTGGATTTAACCAATTTGGTCTAATTTGTCCAATTTGATGAAATTGAAAAATTAGGGTTCATGACCAATTCCAAATTTGGGGCTTTTCATATATGTTGTGTATTTGGATGTTTATTGATGCATATAAATTTTCATGTTGATTGGATTACATCTTGATGTGTTTTGAAGCATGAAATGACAAAGTGCACAAAATGACACCAATTGGGAGCATTCGGCCAAGTGAGTAATATTTGGGGATTTTGGTGCTTTTGGTGTTTTGATGTTTTGAACATGCTTATTTCATCTTAGAAATGATTTAGAATCATTCAAAATTGATTAGATCAATTTCGGACTAAAATGGACTAAATACCAAGTGTAAGGGCAATTCAGTAAATTCACTTAAATATGATTTATTGAATTTTATTTCATAATTTGATTATTGTATAATTAAATAAATATGTTTATTTAATTAATCTGAGAAAAAGTTTTGAAATCGGAAAATTTGATTTTCCACCGCTTCCGATGCGTTACCGGATTTAGCCCCTAAAACCCATACAAAATGGTATCATAGCCAGTCTGATTCTAGGCCTCCATAAAATGATTAGCTTGTTTTATTCAATGTTTAATCATGTTTTCTTGACTTTATACATGCTTGTTATAATCTAATTTGATTAGATTTAGGGTGTATGACACTTAATGGAATATCCCCGCTTAATAAGGTTTTAAAGTAACTAGTATTTGGAATACTTGTTTCTTGGTCCTCTTGTCAATACGGTTTAAAATATCTTTTCTTTGACTACATCCGAGACCGTGCCTCTGCTGTGAGGATGTAGCTGATAGAAATTTATTTATGCCGAATGTATATTAGATACTAGATAAATTCAAGCGAAAGCAGAATCCTGAACGTGCCCTAGCTGTCAGGGTTACGCAAGTAACTTGAGTTTATCATTGACGAGTTTAACCTTGGTACGTCTCCTTGTGGGCCTGTCTTCGCAGCGATAACGAGAAACAGCCAGGACCGGAACCTCGGAGTCACTAGTGAGTGATTGACAATTAGTTGTCTACCTGTGAATATACGTAGGCGAGACCGTGCCTCTGCTGTGAGTCGAAATATATTCATGGGGTCCTCTTCCCATTATGGAATTCGATTTAATTATTGAATTCTCGTCTTTCCGTTGGGGATTACGGCATTACGTAAAAATAGTGGGAGGCACTGCAAAGTTTAAAATATTCCATAGCTTAGGCAGTGTATGTTATTATGGAAATTGCCGCTTGTTTGTTTCCTTATTCTATAGTAGATAGAATTAAACTTTTATTTACTGCACACATATTTTGATATGTTATCTGACTAGACTCTTGGTTGCAGTTATTCTAGAATACGTTCTAGATACTAATAGACTAGGATATTATTAGATTAGTCTAAACCATCGGGAACTGTTGTTCCGATTTTCTTGAAAAATAAAGATTGTTAATGACTTAGTTTCTAAGTCATGATAGATAATCTAGATAGATATCCCCTTTAGGATATAATACTTTAGAGACAATAGTTTCTTATGCAGTAAGAATTGACTTGAATTAGTTCATGTCTCGAGATTCTTGACTGGCATTTAGAAAGCCCTATTAGGTATTTGTTTATCTAGTAATGACGTTTCTAAGCTTTAATTACCTTTAGAGGTAATGTGTCTGACACAATTTGCTAATCAGTTATTTACAATTGTTGTGAATAGTTGAATGCAAATAGTAAAGCTAAAGAAAGGAGATGCGTATATTTGTGTATAGAAAATATCGATTTTCACAATACTACAACTATACGTATTGGATACCAGATCTCCTGTCTAGTTATTTGAAATATTGGTTAACGATTGTTTTGATATTTGATATCGGAACTTGCGACTATTGGATAGTCACTTGTTCTTTATAAAAAATTGTTACATATTTTATAATAACTAGTAGTGTCATTGACGTAGAGATAAACATTAAGAAAAATTATTCGGTAAAGTAAATAATTTAGAACGGTGCTTTATGGGTTTAATCACTTTAGCATTGGATGCTTATTCCGTATGGTGAAGGATGGTTTGATACTAGATCACACCACATATCCTTATCCATTTAATGAATATTGTATTCAGGAAAGTGATTAAGATCTCGTTTAATCAATGATTGTCATTGGACCACCAGATTTATTTAACTGATACATTGGATGTATGTAGTTTAATGAATAATAATTGCTTAAGGTAGTTTTCTATACTTCATAACTTAGTTGATGAATTGTCATAACTTAGTTATGTGTTTCTGAAGGAACACATATTGAAAGTCTTGAAAGTATCAAGAACTTTCAATCTGTTCTGATGAAACGAAGATTGAACATTTTTGACTTGTTCAAATATATTCAATCTGAAGTATTTTGAAAACTTGATCCTTAAAATTCATTACATGTCTTTGAACTGTTCAAAGATCTTTGATACGATCAAACATTTGAATTTAAAGCAATTAGTTCTAAGGTTATTCAGTGAATATGATTCATATTCAATATTATTCTTCCACGATTCCATCTTGATGGAATTGAGTAGTGGGAGCAGTCGAATCTTATATGATTTGATTCATTTGATATTGAATGTTACCGAATTAGTTTCAATACTCTTAGGGATATGCTCCAGTAACACTAATACATCTCTTTAATTAATGTTCCATTTATTTCTACAGTTACATATATGATATGTATAGGTAGAAAATTCGAATCTTGAAAAGTTTGAGATTTGAATCTTCATTTTATATAATAGTTATATAATGGAAATTACTTACACCTTGGAGGTATAAGTAAAAGTTTATCATTTATTCTATTTAATAGAATATTGTATTCTATTTAATAGAATATCTTTCCTACGATTCTAAGTAATAAAATCGTTTTATTACTTGGTGTGTAACATCAGATGTTAACTATTGTAGAAAAGACTTGACTTATTGAAGTCAAATGTGAGAATGATAAATTGTAAATGGAACTATGTAATTAATAAGATGAAACAACCCTTATACATCTTCCGTACAAGTTTAATAGGATAACAGAATCATTCACGAGTATTTGATACTTAATGGTTCCGTTGTTTTCTTACTGAAGAAAAATTATCCTATAACTTATAATGCTTGCTACTGCTGCATATTTCTATTACGAGATATGGCAGATGGACGTCAAAATCACTTTCCTTAACAGAAACCTTTTGGAGGATGTTTATATGCAACAGCCTGACGGTTTTGTCACACCAAAATATACAGACAAGGTTTACAAGTTAAATCGATCCATTTATAGATTGAAGCAAGCATCGCGTTCTTGGAACCAACGTTTTGATGAGATCATAAAAGAATATGATTTCGTTCAAAATGAGGATGATCATTGTGTATATAAGAAGGTTAATGGGAGTTCACTGACATTCATTGTCCTTTACATTGATGATGTATTGCTTATTGGCAATGACATTCTCATGCTACAATCGGTGAAAGCTTGGCTTTCATTAAAATTCTCCATGAAAGATCTGAGAGAAGCAGCCTTTATTCTGGGAATAAAGATCTACCGTGATAGATCTAGAAAGATGATTGGACTCTCCTAGAGCACGTACATTAACAAAGTGTTGAAGAGATTCAACATGGAACAGTCTAAGAGGGGACTGGTGCGAGTGTCACATGGTGTCACTCTATCTAAGGACATGTGTCCTAAAACTCAAGATGAGAGAGACAACATGAGTCGGATCTTGTTCGCTTCGGCAGTCGAATCGATCATGTATGCCATGATATGTACGCGACCTAATGTCTCATATGCTTTGAGCATGTGTAGTCGCTATCAGGCCGATCCAGGTGATGGTCACTGGATGGCGGTTAAGAACATCCTTAAGTATCTTAGACGAACTAAGGAAGCTTTCTTAATCTATGGAGATGGAGAACTTGAGGTAACTGAGTTTACCGATGCAATTTTCCAAACCAATAAAGACGATTGTAAGTCGCAATCAGGGTACATATTTTGTTTGAATAACGGAGCAGTAAGCTGGAATTCTTCCAAGCAAGAGACTGTTGCTGATTCAACAACAGAAGCGGAATATATTGCTGCATCTGAAGCAGCAAAAGAGGCAGTTTGGATCCGTAAATTCCTAATTGGATTAGGAGTAGTTCCGCTAGCAGTTGAGCCCGTTCCATTGTATTATGACAATAATGGGGCTATAGCGCAGCCTAAGGAACCGCGGTCTCATCAACGATCCAAGCATGTTCTTCGACGTTTCCATCTGATTCGTGAGATCATACATCGTGGCGATGTGAAGATCGAGAAATTCGCATCAGATGACAACATTGTAGATCTGCTGACGAAAGCTATTCCTCAGTAAAAGTTTGAGCGACATGTACATAGTTCAGGTGTAAGATGCTTGAGTGACTTGCTATAGGCCAAATGGGAGATTGTTCGACAATTATGACCCATAACTTCACTATTTGTAAAAGACATTTTGGTTTTTGTACAAATTAACTATGTGACAAATGAAATTGCTATTTTATCATTTTTTAATTAGATTACTTGAATATATAAATGATAAAAGTCCTTATTATTACTTATGGATTATAAGATATGAGACATTATCAATCCACTAAGGTTTAATCATTAAATATCCCTAGTCGTAGTATTATCGAGACTGGACATCGATAATGCAGAATAGACTAGTATTGCACTTGTGCGCATTATGGGAGCATAACATCATAGTTCTCATATATTTAAGTATTAGATACTTATGCAAATGTGATAGGAGGTTGTGTTTACCGATGGTATGGGAACAGCTTCACTCTGGATAGACCCATCAGAATCCCAATGGTAGTATGACTATGTGTCTATGGGAATCCGATTCAGGGTAGGTGTATTTGGTCTTAACATGAGACTTGCATCGCTAGTACTTACGACAATCAATACGGTTTGGTTTTGGCCGTCCGGGACTTTAATAGGTTATGTGTATGCCTCTTCTGGGTTTATTGAGAATCGTAGTCTATTGGGTGTGATGTCAAGATGGAAATATCACTTAAGTCAAATGGAGATGATGATCATGCAGGGATACAAAACTAGTACTCTATTATGTTACAACTATCGGGATAATATGACAAGGTCGTGATTATCCGATTATAGAGACTAGTTGTTTGTGATCTGATATATGCTTCGTACGGGGCAGAAACTATTCCAGCCTCAGGCCTTGCATGTGACATCTGATACTGGATCGTAATACGCAATACTACGTATACTACGCCTGACAAAGATTATATATTCCTTAAAGAATATTTCTGGAGAATTGGGTAGGCACGACGCTTTGCTAGAAGCCAACCATGTCTTGTAAATCGGTAAGAACGTGGTACGGGGTACGCACGTGTTCGGATAGTCCGACGACCGGATTTACTTCCAACATATCCAGGGATCTCATGGGTCGCTTCCTGAAGATTCACCGATGACGTTTGACTCGAACATAATTGATCTGGGATTAATTATAAGTGAGAGAGAAAATTAATCTGAGATTAATTACGGCGAGAATTTATCTAGGATAAAATTCAAATAGAATAGAGAGAACTATTAATTTGGAATTAATCGATTAAATAATATATTCGATATATTAAATGAAATTAGATTTCATAGCGGAATTAAAATTGTATTTTAATTCGGGCAAACGAATTAATTTAGAATTAATTCGCGAGCGACTTTAATAGTAATTTTACTAGGCTTAATTATTTAATTAGATTTGATTTAATTAAGTCGCAACAGAAAATTCGTTAATTCGAAATTAACGAACCCGAGCCCGAAATGTGTTTGCGGGACCACTCAGATTTTGAATTAAAGTGGGGCCCACAAGTCACATCACCTAGTCAACTTTGTCAAGCTTTTGGTTGATGGAAGTAGTTAGTTGTTAGTGGCTTGTAAAGCACTCAAGTTTGATGTGTGAAAGACAAATTCCAACTTTTGGTATTTGGTAACTTGATTTTTGATATAAAAAAACTTCACTCACTCTCCTCTCTTTTACTATTGGCGTGAATCATCATCCCCCTCTCATTATCTTCACAGTGTCGTGAAGAACAAATGACCAAGGAAGAATTTTCTTTGCAATTTTTCTTCCTAAGCTAGCACTTGTTAGAGTTCAATCAAAGTCCCAAGGATCACAAACATGCATAAAAATCACATATGAACACATCAAAGGAGGTGGCGGAATCAACTCACATTGAATTCGGTTTTGATGGATGAAGAACAAGATGCGTTTTTGGCTCCCTCCAAGTCACGGCAGTAGCTTCATCTTGCAGTGGGCTGTGCGATTTGGACTGGTTTGGATCCTCCAAGATTCGGCCATTGTTGAGCACCATTGAAGCTCAAAGCTTCAAGCTTTCCAAGCTCATAAATTCGCTGCCCTATCACCTTTGTATCACTCATGGTGTGCTAGCACTCTACATCTTCCTTGCTTCCCTTTAAATTCGGCAAACCAGAAAGTTTGAGAAGATGAAACGGTTCCAAACCGTGAAGGGAGGAAGAAGAGAAAGAGAGGGAAAAGAGATAGAGAGAAAAAACGTTTTGGCTCCCAAAATCCCAAAACCGTGTACTGTTGCCTTAGGTGGAGAGAGAATAAAAAGCTTTTGTATATATCTCTTATTAATATTTTACCAAGTAAATAAAATAAGATATATATACTCAACTTTAATTCAAAAGCCAAAAAGGCAAGGAATAAAATAATGTTATATTCCATCTCAAGCCTTTTAAAAGCTTTCAATCATTTCACATCACTATTCACATCACATCTCTTCACTTTATCAAAGTGACAAGTTGTCAAGTCACATCACTCAAAGTGACAATTGATTTGACGATTGACGCGACTAGTGATTTGACGCTTGATGTGACTTGCGTGCCGCACTCGAATTCGAAATGCGAATGCGCTCGCAATCACTCTCGGGCTCGGGTTCGCTAATTCCAAATTAACGAATTTTCCGTCGCGTCGTAATTAAATGATTACGCCTAGCGAATTCACTATTCACGTCGCTAACGAATTAATTCTAAATTAATTCGTTCGCCCGAATTAAAATCTAATTTTAATTCCGCGTCGAAATCCAATTTCGATTAATATATCGAATATATTAATTTTATCGATTAATTCCAATTAATCGTTCTCTCTCTTTAATTAATATTTTATCCCAGATAAAATATCTCCGCAATTAATCCCAGATTAATTTTCTCTCTCATCGAATTAATCCCAGATTAATTCTATCTCTCTCTTCTAATTAATCCCAGATTAATCAAAGTGCGAGTCATACGTCATCGGTGAATCTTCAGGAAGCGACCCATGAGATCTCCGGATATGTTGGCAGTAAATACGATCGTCGGACTATCCGAACACGTAAGTACCTCGTACTACGTTTATATCGATTTACAAGACAAGGTTGGCTTCTAGCAAAGCGCCATGCCTACCCAATTCTCCAGAAATATTCTTACAGGAATATATAGATCTGTATCAAGCGTAGTATACCGTAGTATTGTGTATATCGGCCCAGTATCGGATAATCACGTGCTAGGGCTGGGGCTGGATAAGTGTCTGCCCCGTCCGAAACACATGTCGGATGTCTGGTAACATAGTCTCTATAATCGGATATACATGACCTGGTCACAATATCCTGATTGGTTGCGCAACACTCAAGAGCACTAGTACCGTATCCTGCGTGACATCATCTCCAATGACTGAAGTGACACTTCCATCTTGACATCACACCCAACACTACGACTCTCTGATAAACCCAGAAGTGGTGTACACAGAACCGGTTAAAGCCCCTTACCACCAAGACCAAAGTTTATCGATTATCGTAAGTATTAGCGATGCAAGTCTCAGGTTAAGACTATACACACCTACCTCGATTTCGGCCTCCCATAGACACATAGTCATAATACCAATGGGATTCCGAGGGGTCTATCCAGAGCGAAGCTGTTTCCCGTACCATCGGTGAAACACGACCTCCTATCGCACTTGCATAAGTATCCAATACTTATATATATGAGAACTATGCCGTTGTGCCCTCACAAACGCGCACAAGTGCAATACTAGCCTATTCCGCATTATCGATGTCCAGTCTCGATAATACTACGGCTAGGGATATTTATGATTAAACCTTCGGGGACTGATACTGTCTCATATCATTCTCAGTCCAGGTACTAATCATAGGGACCTCTCTTCATTTATATATCTATGATGATCTAATCACAAATGATGAGAGTGCAATTTCCTTGTCACATAGTTAATTTGCTACAACAACACAATGATCTGTGCAAATAGTGACGCTATGGGTCATTTTGTCCAACAATCTCCCACTTGGCACATAGCCAGTCACTCAAGTGTCCCACACTGAACTATGTACGGTTCGCTCAAATTGCTGAGGAAAGGTTTTCGTCAGCGGATTTGCTTAATTATCGTCTGACGCGATTTACACGATCATCACATCGCCACGATGTATGATCCGAACGAATCAGATGATATAGAAGTATATATCTGGATCGTCGATGAGACCTTTAATTCTTTAGCCTGTGCTGACGCCTAGCTCAGCTGCTAACAGAACTATATCTAATCTAATTAGATTTATTATCGATCCAAATGGCTTCTATTGCTGCCTCAGCTGCAGCAATAATCTGTATTTGTTGTTAATTCGGCAACAGTTATCTTGCTCGGAATATTTCCAGCTTACTGTCCCAGTGTTCAATCTTTATAGTACCGCAGTATTTACCGGTTTGGAAACTTGCAGCAGTGATCCCAGTCACTTCAAGTTCTCCATCTCCATAGTTTAAGACAACATCTTTAGTTCTCTCAGATACTAACAGATGTTCTTAATCTTCAATCCAGTGACTATCACTTGATTGACCCGATTGTGACTCCATATGCTCAAAGCGTATGAGACACCAATACAAGTACATTTTAAATGTACAATTTCTCAGAGAGTGTTACCAACTCCAAATCTAGCCCAGTAGATCTTTATTCATTGAATAAAGGTTGTTACTCCCCAGAATTCTACGGAGAATTTCTTATGAAAGCCAAGCTTTCACCGATTGTTTTATGGGAATTTCATTTTCAGTGCCCTCTCCCACTAGCCTCCTTATATACACAAGAATTATTTCGTTTTGAGTCAAATCATAAACTATTATGATTATTTCAAAACGTCAGTTCCAAGAACCCTATGCTTGCTTCAATCCAAACATGGATTGAATAATCCGCAAACCTTGTTTGTCGGTTTACAAAATCGTCAGAATGTTGTAACATTCTCCAAAAGGTTTCCTTTTCAGGAAAGCGATTTTGATTTATAACTGACATATTTCACAAATGAAATATACAGTTATCAACAAGCATCTTCAAAATGGATTTACCATGGCAACAGGTAAAAGGTTGAACCGTTATTAACACAATGTTGATAACGATACCTTTCCGTCAAAAGCCCAGCTTTGTACGTTGGTATGTTGCCTACCATGTATGTCTTCCTTGAAAACGTTTAATGTACCATAGGCACAATGCCTCGTGGTACAACAACTAGTATCCAAAATAGTTGTTAAACATGGAATCCATTTTCGATTCATGGCACTTTGCCATAATAGGGAGTCGATACCTTGTATCACTACCTCATACATAATCAGTTGGTTTACCTTAAAAGATTAAGATCTTTATGAGGTGAGATCAGAAACCCATACCCCAGGTTGTTTTCTGACTCTCTCTGATCTACGCGGTTTCTTGTGTTTTTGAAGATTAACGGTATAGTTTCATCATAGATGAATTGTTTGTGTTCCATTAGGACTTCGTGCTTTGAATAGTATTACTCTGATTTTCATCGAGTATCACTATCCTCCCACTGACCACTGCATATCGGTATTTCTCTCAGGAAAACCGCATGGTGAGCAACAATCACATTGTTCTCATGTGGGATTTATAAGTACTATACTTATGGTTTCCCTTAGGATAACCTATATTGGCACTAATCCAATTTGGGTTCTTAGTTTGGTATCATCCAAACTTTATCCTGGCATACC